>CAUYRB010104462.1:0-33211 GCA_963574695.1 Propithecus perrieri | reverse complement strand
TGAGAAAGGCTCTAAACATCTACAGTCAGAACTCCTGCTGTGTGGGTTACAAAGGGAGGTGGCTTTCTGTAAGGCCCCAGGTTTCTGGATACTCTATTACTTTTTATCTCTCCTATCTTTCTTTTTTTTTTTTTTTTTTTTTTGAGACAGAGTCTCACTCTGTTGCCCTGGCTAGAGTGAGTGCCGTGGCGTCATCTTAGCTCACAGCAACCTCAAAGTCCTGGGCTCAAGTGATCCTACTGCCTCAGCCTCCCGAGTACTTGGGACTACAGGCATGCGCCACCATGCCCGGCTAATTTTTTCTAGATATTTCTAGTTGTCCAATTAATTTCTTTCTAATTTTTAGTAGAAACGGGGTCTCGCTCTTGCTCAGGCTGGTTTCGAACTCCTGAGCTCAAACAATCCGCCTGCCGATTACAGGCGTGAGCCACCGCGCCCGGCCTATCTCTCCTATCTTTCTTATAATAATTTGCTAAAAGCCACAAAGAGCAGCTAATGTATACCAATATTCTGGCTCTAGGCTGAGGATGATGGCTCAGCCTAGCACTTTGGGAGACTGAGGCAAGAGGATCGCTAGAGGCTGTGCGTTTGAGACCAGCCTGGGCAATATAGCAAGACCTCATCTCTACAAAAATTAAAAAAATTAGCCGGGCATGGTGGCACATGCTTGTAGTCCCTGCTGCTGGGAAGGCTGAGGAAGGGGGATCATTGCTTGAGCCCGGGAGTTTGAGACTGCAGTGAGCTATGATCATGCTACTGTGCTCCAACCTGGGTGACAAAGCAAGACCCCGTCTCTAAAAGGAAAACAAATTCTGGCTCTTTCTAATCACTTCTCCTAGATCTATGGGCTTGGTTAACACATGGTCAGCCTTCCAAAGTGTTATAAAAATGGTTTTACCGAATGCTTTGCCAAGGGAAAACAAGGGTCTCCAACTTCCCAGCCTGCAATATGTGTACCCTCCCTGGATGCAGCAAAACCACTGTCAATGCCCTGTATTTTAGGGGTTTTGTCAGGACAGCACCCCACTGCCAGGACTGTACTAATTTCTGTTTATTTATGGTAAGGGAAGTCTGTTATATTAAAGACGCCCTAATAGTGGCTCAGAGAAGACAGATGTGAGCGCTCTCGCCTGTCCATGGTGATCATTCCTGACTGACAGGCTGTTCGGTTCCACAAGGTCATTCAGGGGTCTGAGGTCCTTCCATCTTGTTTGTCTGACATCCCCTCATTGGGCTCGTCAGCTTGGTCACTGCTAGGTTGCAGGCACAACCGTGTTCCCACCTGTGGGAAGGGGAAAGGCAGCCTGGCAGGGGGGTGGGTACCCCACAGTCTTAAGGCCACACAAGAGAGTCTGGCACAGGGTCAGCAGACCATCATGACACAGACCTATTTGGTAAACTTTGCCACCTCCCTATATCCTCCCTAAAATAGTGCCCACCATCCTCCCCTGTGCCAATGGGCATGGAAGCACCGGGAACCTGCTGGGGGTTGGAAGGGTGTGCTAGCCCCCATTCTCCAGGAAGCAGACACCAGGATGGGAATAAATGCACAAGAATCTCATGAGGAGACATGTCTGTGTGAAACGACATAGGGAGGGAGCCAAGAAAGGCTGGGAAGACCACAGGCTGCAGGGCAAGTGTGACCCTGAGTGATGGAGAGAGGGAGAGAGGTTGTCCGCAGACTGCTCTGCAGGCTGAAAAAGCTTCTTCAGAGCCACTAGGAAATCTTTTTGACAAAGGCCACCAACAAAGAAATCTAAGAAATCTCATGTCTCCCAGGAATGGTTCTGCCTCAGTATCCCAGCCATGCACACATTGGTAGGTAGCGGCCCATGGAGGGTTTGGCCTTAGCCAAAGAGGGTAGTGGGTTTCAAAGCCAGGCTGCTGTGGGTCAGTTACACTCCCTGTAGCAGGAGATCTACAAAGCTCATTATTCTCATAGCTACCACAAGGGGTTACAGGAGGAAGTTGGGGTTCATATTCTAAAAAGAGCACAAACGTTGGGATTTAAAAAATACTAGGTTGCAAGCCAGCTCACCACTGACTACCTGTGGCTATTGTCAAGAAACTTAACCCCTCTGATTCTCAGTTTTCTCATCTGAAAAATGTCTGAGAAACTTTATCAGGATGGAAGTGGACTACCGATAGGAGGGGCTCCCTGAATGGTGGCCTTTATCCCCCTCCCATGTTTCCAGAGCCCAAAGGGCCTAGGGGCTACCCCAAATGTGCTTCAGAAGGAAAGACCCCCAGGACCACAGCAGACATGATTTCCCGGGATGGCAGACGGCCCTTCCCTCCCAACCCCACACCAGGCGGGGCCAGAATCGGACACAGTGGGCTGCAAAGGCCAAGCTGGCTTTTACATCAGTCCAAGACAGGCCCTGCTAAACACCGCCCCCAGGGCCAAAGGGAAATATTTAGGAGAGGTTGTGGCCGGAGCTGGGGTGGCCTCTTGTTACCTCTGCCTTGCCTGGGCTCCAGCCTGTTTGAAAACTCATCACCCAGGAGAGGATTGTGGGCTGAGGCCCAGGCAGGGAAGGGAAGGAAGTCGGCCTGTAACTCCAGACGGCTGGGCAGGCATCCACCCATCCAGGCTCCCGCTGCTCTACAGCTCCTGAACCTCTCTCCTCCAGCCCCCATTCTCCAGAGCGCTTCTTTCTACTCCTTCCCTCCTTCCTGTCCACATGGGCCCCTCTCTCTCTGTCTCTCACTTTTTCCGGCCCAGGGTAGTGAGCCCGCACCGTGAGCACCTAGCAAGCTTTCCACCCTTACAGGTGGTCCTTGTGCTTTTCATCTCTTCCCGTTCTCTGGCTCCTGACTCTATCTCTCCGTATCTCTCCATCTCTTTTAATTGCCTTCTCTCTATGTCTCTGACTTTCCGTGTCTCCTTCCTCTCCACCTCTCCGGCTCTCCTGCTCTCGCTTGCTCCTTCACTGCATGTCTCTCCTGCACTTTCTTCCTCTTCCACCATTTGGCCACCCAGCCCGGCCCAGCCCGCCTCTCCCTGGAGCTGTGCACTCCTGCGGGATGCCTTAGGAGCCTAGCCCAGCAGTTCCTCAGGGACCTGGCAGGGGCTCCCTACCCCCCAGTCTCTCCTGCCCCTTCCTCTGTGCAGGGCAGAGACATTCAGAACCAGAGAGCAACCCCAGCGTCGTGCAGGGGCCACGGCCCCTCTAACACTGCAGCACCCCAACCTCCTCTCCCTCACCCTCTTCGAGTCACTGCTCCCACCAGACTTCTTTCCGTATCAACACTTAGAACTGCCAGTTACAGGCCAAACTATGAAACTGGGACAAATAGGACATCATTTTTATACTAAGCAGTGGAGCATTAGCTTAATTAAATGTGGAGTATCTATTCAACAGAATTTGTAAAAACTATGATGAAGATCCTTATATACTGATATTAAATACAAATGCAATGAAGCAAAAAAGCAGGCTGAAAACAGCAGGTAGAACATAAACCGGTCTTATAAAAGAAAATAAGCATGCACATATAGGCATAACTTCCAAAATGTTAACCTATTTGTCTCTGAGTGGTGGGAGTATAAGTCACTTGTTTTATATTATAATGAACAAATATTTCTTGGGCAATAAAAAATTAGAAGAATAATTTAAAAACAGACTAAGAAGTAGGCAAGATGGTAGTCGATCTTCCTCACTGCCTCTTTATTTATTTTAACCCAACAAACATTTCAGAAGCACCTCGTCAGTGCTGGGGCCTGCCTGCAGCTTAGCAGGGAGTCGAGTGGTGGGACAAGGTCCCAGAAATAACCCTCGATACTGGCCAGGGGGATCCAAGGAGACCCTAGGGTAGGCCGTCAGCTGAGTAGGGGTGAGGGCCAGCAGGACAAGGAGGTTCTTCGGCAGGAGAAGGCTGTCCAGAGGGAGGATCTCAGCCTGAGGGGTCTAGAAGCCCACTGGGGGGTGTTTCAGATCCTTGGGGGTATCTGGCTCTTGAAGAGTAGAAACAGGAGCCACTGCAGAAGAGCTAAGGAGGGGGAAGGATGTTGGGGTCCTTCCCTCTGCTCTTGGCGAGTCTCTCTGGAGAAAGAAGAGCATGGGGCTGGGCTCTGCGGGTGTCCCAGCCCCCCTCCTCCTGCCCTCGGGAGCTCAAAGCAGCCCAGTGACAGCAGCTGTGGACTGGAATAAAGCATCAACCTGAGGTGGCCTTTGCAGATAAGGACCTCCTGTCACCAACCCCCTCCCCCACCACCACAATGGAACCCCGTCGTTGGGGACTACCATGGCCGGTGTGTCCTCAGGGGCTGGGACAGGGGCCAAAGACCACAGCAGCCAGTGTCACGGGTCTGTTCTCCTCTCTCTGAGCAAGTGGGAAGGACATCCTCTCAGGCCCTGCGGTTCTATTTTTGTTTGTTTTATTTCCTCTGCTCTCTCTTCTTCTGCGAAGCCCAGGGCTGCCAGAGGTGCGGCGTGAAGGGAGACAGGCAGTTCCCACCACGGGCTGGCTGAGCTGAGAGGATGGGTTTGCTGGAAAGACGCCTGGCCCCCCAGCCCCACCAATAGAGGGCGCCGGAGCACGGAGCTGCGGCAGCCCGGAGACGGCGCGGACGCGCCTCTGCGCTCTCCTTCAGTCGCCCTGCTCCTCAGCCCACAGCCTGGCCACGCCGGGGTCAGCCTGGAGTAATCCGGGAGGGGTGGGCTGGGAAGAGGCCTCACGTGTGGGGACCCGCCTTCCTCAACCAGTGTTGTTTGTTACACCTGACCACCCGCTGCCAGGTGACACTGCTACACCGCTAACCCGGAGGATGTAGGCTGCCGCTGCTGAAGAGCACTGCAGAGTCAGTCCTGTAGTGGAAGGAGCGGGGGACCGGGAGTCAGGAGCACCGGCTGCGCCTCCGCTCCTCTGCGTGCGACCTTTCCCTCGCCGCTGGCCTTGTCTCCTCATCCGTAAACAAAGGCAGGGACGGGCGCGGGGCAGAACTCGGTGGTACCCAAGCGCCCTGCAGGCCCGGACCAAAGACACGTCCCGCCCTCCTTTTACCCCAAAGTGGGCAAAAGATAAGGGCTGGAAGGACGCACCAAAGGACAGAGCCGCTGTTTGCTCCGGCGGCACAGTGTGGCTGAGTTAGCTGGGAGTTGGGGGGGGGGTCCCTGCAGGCGGCAGTGAGTGCGCACCCACACTCCCGCCCAGCCCAGGCGGGCTCCTGGCCCTCTCTCGGGTCCCACCGCCCAAACAACCCCGCCCAGGTCTCTCAGTGCTGGCTCCCCACCCGCCCCACCCGCCGCCAGCAATGGGCGCCGAGCGAGTGGTGTCTTCTGCGGCGGGTGTGGGGAGGAGACCCTAACCCCGGCCTCCCTGAAAGGTCAGCTGCGCCAAGGAGGGCGCTGTCCAACCTCGCAGCGCCGACTTTGCCCCGCCAGCGGCTTCACTGCATCCCGGACGCGGGCGATGGGGGATGGGGGGTGGGGCAGGAGCGCTCTGGGCCGGGTGTGGATCCATTGGAGAGGCAGGTGATGGACCTGGGGCGCGACCTCGTTCTGGTGACTGAAGGTAGTGGAGGCACTTCCACCTGGGGCTCCCTGGCTCCCCGTCCCCGCCATCACCTCCCTCGCCTCCCCCAGCCTTGGGAACCTGGGCCCCAAAGGTTCAAGAAGTCAAGAGCCTGGAGAAATGCACTGTGCAAATATATTGACTTTATTTGTCTCCGTTCGGGAGCCTCACAGACATATCCAGGTAAAAAGATCGTTAAATAAACGCCTTCAGCCATCGCAATGCAAAAATAAATATCAATCCTCCGGCCGCAGCAGCAGCTGCGCTGCGCCCAAGTCCCATCGGCCGCGCCTAACAATTATAAAAGTGTTCAGCGAGAGTGTGTTGGCGTGAGTGTGGACGGGTGTGCGCTGGGGCCGCGGTGCAGCGGTGTGCAAAATCGGAGCTGCAAACCATTAGACAAGGGCTTGGAGCGGCGACCCCGGCGACCGGGACCCGCCTCAGCGCGGGCGCGCCTCCCCGCACACACTCACAGAAGAGTTCGTACTGGGAAGAGTTAAAAAATAAACATTTACAAGGGCAAAGAAAGCGGCCCCCCTCCCAGGCGCCCCGCGCTCTCCGGGCCAGGGCGAGCGCAGCGGACGACGCACGGACCAGCTCGCAGTCGGGCGGTAGTCCAAGCGCGCGAGGGGCGGCGGTCCCCGGTCCTCAGGGGTCCCCCGAGGCGGGGCGCCAGCCCTCTCGGGGTTCCCCCCCTGGTGCCCTGGCGGGCCGCGGAGGCGCGCGCGTCCCCCTTCCGGGCGGCGCCCCTCACAGGGCCGAGTCGGAGTCGCTGGAGTCCAGGCTGTTCCTCAGTTTGCAGCTGCTGAGCTGCTCCCTCTGCAGCGACAGGCTCTGCGTGCTGCGGCGCAGGCACTCCAGGCTCTGCAGGAACGACTTCTTGGCCTTCTCCTCCTCCATGGGGGACACCCCCTCCTCCTCCACCTCCTGGATCTCGTCGAAGGTCACCGGCTGCGTCTTGAAGCGGGACTGGCGCGGCCGCCTCAGCCGGCCCTTGCCCTTGGACAGCTTGGCGGGCCGCACGGGCTGCGGGAACTCGTCGGCCAGGCACACGAAGTGCGGCATCACCGCCTGGTAGCTGGAGCAGATGCCCATCAGCTCGCCGGGCTTGGCGGCTGCCATGGCGCCGCCGGCGTCTGCGGGGCCGGGCGGCGGGGCTCCGGGACTCTCCGCGGGCGGCCGCTGCGCCGGGGCCCCCCGGGAGGCAGCAGCCTGGGGCTCGCCGGGCGGGGGATCCAAATCTGCTGCGGGGTGGCGGCGGCCCTCGCGGGCCCGGGCCGGCGCTCCTCGGGAGGGCGGGCGAGCGGGCCCGTCGGGGGGCGCGGGGCTCCGGGGACGCTGCTCCGCCGCGCTCCGAAGCGCTCGCCGCCGCTGCTGTCGCCGTCTGCCCCGCGGCTTCCCGGCTCGCGGCTTATATAGCCCGCTCCTGCCCACCCGGCTGCGAGCTCGGATGACAGCGAATGCCATTTAAAGCGTGCGCGCCCCGCGCCCTTCCGCCTGACGTCGCCCCGCCACTCTGGGAAAGTAACGGCCCCTTCCCCGGAGCCGCCCGCCCCTGCCAACCCGGCTCCGGAAGGCGGGCCCCGCCCGCGGGGGTTCCGGGAGGATCCGAGGCCCCAAGAGCACGCGGCGCCTCCGAGCTGCGCCCGGGCCAGGGGTCCTCGGATCGGCAGGACTAGGCGGGCGCTGTCCACTCTGGGATCACCCCACTCCCACGTCCACGTCTGTAGCAACCCAGGTGTCCGCTGGGACGCAGGTCCCCCGCCCCCCAGCCCCAGATGCGCACACTCAAGGCGCTGGTTATTCTGCCGCGGAATTTTGCTGCTCTCCTTGTAGGCAGGAGAGCCAAGGCGCCAGGCTCCCCAGAACCGAGCTCAAAGGAAGGGGCGGGCTTCTCCTCTGGATCCTCGCCACCCCCCACCCAGACACACACACACACACACACACACACACACACACACACACACACGTGCGCACGAATACAAACACACCCCGATTATTCCATTCCGGTTCTTCCCTTGCCTGGATGTCTTCTCTGTCTCCTCACTCCTCTCCCCACCCAAGTCACCCCCATTCATGCCCTGAAGAAAGACACTTAGATAAGGCACTGACAACAACAACAACAATAATAGCTACCATCTGGAGAGCTTACTCCAAGCCAGCCAGCGAGCTCTGTTTTACATATATCATCCTATTTAATCTTCCTAACAGCCCTGTGAGGTAATTGGTATTCTCTCAGTTTTACATATGAGAAAACGGAGGCACAGAGGGGTAAGTAGCTACTCCGCTAGTCACTGATGGAGCCAGCGGGGCGGACTCTAAAGTCCGTGCTCTGACAGCCCCCTGCTAAGGGCTGAGACCCCTGAGCAACATCCTACCAGTGCGCCGAGGGTCTTTAAGTGCAGGTCCAGAGGACGGCCCCTGCCCGGTGCCCTCGGACTCCCAAGAGCAAAGTGGGCCTGAGATGCCCAGCGCACAGAGAGAGGTGCCCTCCCTGGGCACCCAGCAAGGCGCACAGCACCACTGGCAAAGGAGGGACTCGGTGGGATTTGGCCTCCGCGCCTTCCATATCCACTCAACAAGGACTTACTGAGAACCCACTGTATACCGGCTCAGCATAGAAGTGAACAAGAAAGATAAAGTCCCTGCCCTCATGACAGTTACATTCAATTGGAGGGGGAAGGGGAGACAGGCAATAAACGTACCAACAAGAACATGTGCCGGGGTGGAAATATAATAGGGTGGTGTGACAGGGGTGCAGATGGAGTCACAGAGTAGGTGGCCAGCAAAGGCTTCCCAGAGTGGGGGATATTTAAGCTGACACCTGAAGGACAATAATAACACTGCTAAGTGCTTAATATGTGCGATGCTCTGAGTACTTTTATGCATTAACTCATTTAACGTGTTAGCTATTTTATTTAATCCTCTCAACAACCCTGGGTAACAAGTGCCATACATTTATCATTGCCACTTACAGACAGCAAAACCAAGGCACAGAGAAGCTAAGCGGCTTGCCCCAAGGTCCCACAGCCAGTAAGTAGCAGAACTGAGCTTCAAACCTAGGCAGCGCCGAGCCCACACTCTTGCCCACTGTGCTGAAGTGGTTGCCCCATGGTGGACCAAGGAGGAACCAGCCATGTGGCCAAGTGCGAAGAGAGTGCTGGGCACAGGGATCCCTAGTGCAAAGGCGCTAGAGCAAGAACAAGGTTGGATTATTCGAGGAGCAGCAAGGAGGCCTGTGTGGCGAAGGAAGAGTGCGTGAGGGGGATGGGAAGGTCACTTACGGCCTTGGCCGCTGTGTTACAAAGATGGAATTTCATTCCAAGGGCGAATAGTAAGGGTTTTGAGCACAGGGAGCTACATGCTCCAATTTGTGTTTTTCAAAACTCACTGTGGCTGTCATATGGAGAGGAGCCAGGGAAGAAGCAGGGAGCCCACTTGGAAGATTGTTATGAGACCCCAGAGACAAGACGGTGGAGCCTTGGGGTAGGGCGGAGGCAATGGAGATGTAGGAAATGTCAGATTTGGGATTTGTCTGAATATAGAAGTGAGAGAACTTGCCGACAGATTAGATGGGGCGTGGGGCAGGGGAGGAGGAGGAATCAAGGTTGGCTTCTGTGTATTTGGCCTGAGCAAGTGCTCTATGGTGGTGCCACTGATAGACGGGAATGCCTTGGGGAAAAGAAGGGTGGCCACCCATCAAAACCCACTGCCCACCTGGGTGAGGCCTGTAATGCTCATGTCAAAACTATATTACATGAGAGAAAAATCAACTTCTATAATTTTAAGACTACTGTATTTGGAATTCCTTTTTTTTTTTTTCAGACAAGGTATTGCTCTGTTGCCCAGGCTAAAGTGTGGTGGCATCGCCCTCAATGCCTGGGCTCGAATGATCCTCCTGCTTCAGCCTCCCAAGTAGCTGGGACTACAGGGGCCCATGCCCAGCTACTTTTTCTATTTTTTTGTAGAGACGGTGTCTTGCTGTTGCTCAGGCTGGTCTTGAACTCCTAGCCTCAAGCAATCCTCCCACCTCGGCCTCCCAAAGTGCTAGGATTACAGGTGTGAGCCACCATGCCAGGCCTGGAGTTCCTTTTAACAGGAGTTTAGCAATACCCTAACTAATACAGAAATTAGTACCAGAAGTGGAAACTGCCGTGTATAAAACCCCCAAAACAGGTGCCATTGGCTTAGCCGACAGGTGGTCAGCAATATAGAAACAGATATTGGAGAATGGGAATCTGGTGACCCTTGCTATGCTGGGACAAAACATTTATTGCAAACATCACCTGTGATAATTTGGAAGACAGCCCACATGCCTATTGAGCCTATAATTCTAGAAAAGTGGTTGAAAAGAGAAAACATTTGCATGTGTTGGCTGCTTGATGTTGCTTTCGGCAAAATATTACAAGAAAGAGATTGGCTAGTCTGCAAGAAAAGATGGACAGAAACAAAAAGAATCCAGAAAACCGGTGTCCTCTGGGTTGAAAAAGTCAATTGGTTTTTTTCAAAGGGCAGGAGATCACACTGACATGGCCCAGAGCCTCTCTCAAAGCTTGTCTATTAGGCCAAACATTAAGCCAAATGAAATTATCCCTGTGGCAAAGTATTATGTTAAGGGTATTGCCTTGTTATCCAAGTCTGTTATTTCAATGTCCTTAGGGTAACCCTCATTTCTAATGAGTGAGAAAGAAATAGGTTTGGCAAGGAAGACAGACTTAATAACTGTCAAGAAAGGAACTACCTGTGTGGTTTCTGGCACATGGAACTAACCAGAACCACCTGGAACTGAAGTCTACTAAGTTTCTGAAGGAATTGCTCTCGCCAACAAAATTGCCAGGGGACTGCAAAAGCTCATGATTGTTCAAGCCCATGGTTGTGGGTAATGATAGACAAGGAAGAATTCTCAAAGGGCAAAGCCAGGACCAGGGAGACAGAGGGTAAGGGGGTCACCCCCAGAGAACTTTCCCCTGCTGCCAGGGCAGGGGAGTCCTCGGTGTTCTAGAGGGTGGCTGCAGCAGAGACAGCTGCCCACGCAGCTGGGTCACATTTCTCAACTTCCCTTGAAGCTTGGTGGGCCAGACGCCTGAACTCTCATCTGTGGAACACAAGCAGAGTGGTATTCTGCCTCTCTTGGTTAAGAAGACATTCCTGCCCTAGACGTCTGTGTTCCTCCCCTCACACTGGCTGGAAGAGCGATACCCAGAGAGACCTCGGGAGCATCATACTAAAGACAGTGGCACCGTCATTAGTCTGGGTCCCTAAATGACCACATGGAGCAGAGCTACCTGCCAACCTGAAACGCTTCCCTTGGGACTATTACGACAGAGGAATCACTTGACTATTTTAAAATTACTCTGATTTGGGGTTTCTTTATTATATCGACTTAGCCTTGTGCTAAGAGACCATCAGACATCCAAGTGGAGACGTTAAGCAGATCCCTGTCACTCAGGAGAGAGGGGAGGGGTGCAGGAGGAAGTTTTGGAGTCATCAGGGGATATATGGGGGTTCACAGTGGGGGGCAGAGGAGGGCTGGGATAAGCCAGCTCTGGAAGGAGGGTGAGCCAGTCAAGGGCTCAGGGAAGTAGCGTCCAACAGGGTGGGGGGGAAACTGGGAGAACATGTCAGAACCCAAGAGATGGATGTTTCTAGGAGGAGGGAGACTGTTAGTATGAGAGTCCAGAAATGGGTCCTAGCCTGGCTCTCCCCGAGCTTACTGTGTGGCCTTGGACAAGCCACTTGTCTGTCTGCCCTGCAGAGTTCTCGGCTCAGATGTTCTCTCCTTGGAGAAGCCTTCCCTGGCCACACTACTGAAGGCTTCCCCTCAGTCATTCTATCCCCTTTTTCTCTGAAGCATGTTTATCACCATCCAAAGGGTCCTCTTGTTTGTTGTTGACTCTGTAGTGTCTGCCTTGCCCACTGGGAAGTCAGCGCTGGCCACTGCCTTTCCCAGCACCCAGCACAGAGTTGGCACACAGAGGAGCTCCTGGGTCCCTGTGGCGTAGACTGTCGCCATGTTCATCCTGCTTCCATGGCTCCTAGCAGACCAGCAAGGGGGGCACACTGTCTCCAACACACACAGTTCCTCTGGACCCCATTTCCCAGGCCAGGGACTGGTGCGCCCTAAGTCATCTCTCTCCACTCCCCTGTGTGGGAGGCTCCCCAACCCTGGCCCAGGACAGTGAAAATAGGAAAAGAGATGTGTACTCCCCAGCAAGGGTCCCAAATTAGCAATAAGATCACCCCCTCCTTGGGCTTGGGCCCTGCTCACAGGGGGCCTCTAAAAAGAGAGGGGAAGGGAGGAGGGAGAGACCCAAGCTCCCATGCCACCTAGATCCTGGTCCCGCTGCCGACCTTCTCCATCTGTGACCAGGGCCCCCCAACCTTAGGGGGGCTCTAGGGCCAGCCCCCACCCTGGGTGGCCTTTTTGTGCTTTCTGTGCCCTTCCCTATTCGCAAGAGCCAGCTAAGGGCCACTGTCAGGTTAAGAAAACACAGACCTAGATTCTAACCCGAGCCCTGCCGTGGACTCATTCTGTAACCTTGGGTGGGTCACACTCTTCGAGAGGGGTTTCCGCACCTGGAAAGCATAAATAATGCCCCGGGAATCAATGATGTAATGTACGAAAGCACCTAGCATGGTGCCCAGGATGTCTTAAGCATAAAATAAAAGTTCCTTTTGCTTTCATGATCTCATCCTCAAACCTACCCAGCCCCCGACTTGGTTGAGAATATATCAGGGAGAGGTTCCAAGAAATTCCTGCTCCAGAGGGCATTTGGGAGTTTTGGTGGCTTGTACCTTCTTGTCTGACTCACAGTTTAAAAGCAGCAGCCAGACAGAGCAATGCTGAGCTCGAAGTAATGTCTCCGGGGTGGAATTCCACATAACACAGGGGAACCACTTGGGGTGTTGTTACCGCTAGTTTCCAGAGGGGGTCCCAGGGGGCATCAGGGGACATCAACCCCTCTTTCAACAGACCCTCCCCCACACCTTTCCTTCCTTCAAAGGCTGGAGGGCCAAGACCTTCTAGGGGCAGGGGGTGAGAAGAGTGGGCAGGGGTTGGGGGATTCAGTAGTGGGGTCCCCCGGGCATCAGGTCCTGGTTTCTTTTGCCCTCCAGGCCTTGCTGAGTTTGCAGAGGCTGGGAGGGGTCAATGTCAGCTTTTCCTGCCTCACCTGGCCATCCTGGGGCAGGGGATGGCCATTAAAGGGGAGGCGGGACAAGCCCTCTTAGCAGGCCTGTAGCCCTGGGACTACAGAGAAGGAACAGAGAAATGTCATCTGTTGAACACCTACCATGTGCCTGGCACTGTGCCGATCATGTTTTGCACACACTGCCTCATCTAAACCATCCCCACTGCGTCGTTTGAGGAGCATCCTAGGATCACCCCTATTTTACACATGAGGACTCTGGGTGCTTGGTAGTTTGCCAGGGTCACACTATGTACTAAATGCTGAGGCAGGAATGCAAGGCCAGGCCCACCTGACTCAGAAATCAGTGCTCACCACTTGCACCCCCATCCCACTGTCTCCCTGATGCGGTGGGAACAGCACTGGGCCGGGAGTCAGACACCCAGGCTGCAGTGTCTGCTGTGGCCTGAACCTGCTGCTCCTCGTCCCTTAGCCACAGTTTCCCCATCTGTGAAGCAAGGAGGCTGGACTCTGGTCTGCTGGGGGTCCCTCTAGGTCTAACATTCTAGAATCCTCGGGAGGGTGAGGGAATGTGGGGGGCCATTCACAGGAGGTAGATGCTTCCCCTCGGGCGAGAGAGTGGCAAGCAGCCCGGGCCGAGGCTGCAGGGGAAGCTGGCCTCCAGGAGGGGTTGCCAGGGAGAGGTGGGGTGGGGGGTTTGTGCACCTCCTGTTCCACCATTCCCACCCATGCTTTAGCTTTTGGGCAGAGCGGGGGTTTTAAAAAAGCAACCACCAGTTCTTACCCATTAGCAAGGCTCCGTCTCCAAGCGAGCCTGCGGTACCCTGGGCCTGGGACGGAAGGAAACAGGGATGCCGTGGGGCCAGGGATGCAGGGGCCATGCGCACAGAGGACGCACATCAGGGCAGGAAGAACCAGGTCGGGCAGTTCTGTTCACAGGGCCTCCTCTGCTTTTCCCTGGGAGGTGGCAAGAGAGTCACGCCCCTTCCCTTGACTGCTCTGCTGCCCTGGCACAGAGCCACTGCCAACTAGAAGCCTTGGGCAGCTGGCTGTCCTCCTGCCTCACCCAGAAGTCTCCCCACAGTGGGTCTCTGGGTTCCAAGCACTGAATGAGGTGGTAAATACTCCAGATGGTTCTGTTTGGGTCAATCTGCACTTTGGGTGTTTTTGGCCCTCCACCACGTGTGTGTGTGTGTGTGTGTGTGTGTGTGTGTGTGTGTAATGCAAATTGGCATAAGGAGTGGGGAAGGGACAGCAACAAACACATCTCCATTCCTGGCAGGCCAGTGACTGGGCTTTTTCAGGGTGGTCCTACCTCCTGGCCGAGCGCTCATCTCCCTCGGTTGCTCACCCTGCCCCCAGAGGGCCCTCCACGCAAAGCCTGTGACTTCAGCATCCTACCAACTGCTTCAGCCTTACTCAGAATTAGCACTTCGTCTGGTATGACTGGGAGCATGAAAGTGTTTTGGTAATTTCGCTGGAGGGTTGCCATGACAATCCCCAGCAAGCTCCAAGAGGGGGTGTCAGTGTGCACGAGAGGGAGAGACAGAGAGAGAGGAAGAAGGTCCAAGAGACACAGAGAGGGAGGTAGAGAGAGAAGGGAGAGGGTCCAGGGAGGCCCCCAGTGAGATCCCCCCATCGGGCCACCAGTCCCCAGCATGGCCCCATTGGTGCTGCGATGAGCTCACTGTCTAATCTGGGCCTCACTGTAACAGTGCAACGGATACCAGCTGCTGGGAGGGAGGCCGCAGAAGCTACCAGGACAGGGCTGGCCCCCCTCCCCCCAGGGGAGGCGCCCTGCCACCCCACTCCCAGAATGAGTCCCAGGGAACACCAGGCTGGAGTCGGGGGCAGGGAGAGTCTTGGGTACTCAGAGGGAGCCAGAGCGCAGGGAAACCTCCCGAAAATCTTGCCCAGCCTGTGCCCAGCTATGCTGATGTGAGTAATGGGAGCTCGTTTCCCTGCGAAGGGCCTGCTTTCTGGCCCAGCTCTGCCAGCCCAGGGTCCACGGCTCGGTCCTTCCTACAAGCCTTCTTGCAGGTCTGAGAGTCATTAAATGGCTGAGGATAAAATCCCACACAATCTGTGGCCCTTGAGCTTTGCAAAATGGTTTCCTCTCCGTGACTTCAGCAAAATAGGTACATCTTTGCTGACTTTTGAGATGAAGACAGAGGAGCCCAGAGAGAGGAGAGAACTAGACCAAGGAGACATAGGCAGGGCAGCGGCAGGACGGAACCAGTCTTGGACTTTACCCTGAGCCTCGCTGCCTCCTAGGTCAGGTTCCCCAGAATAGGTCCATCCGACACTATTCCCTCATACATGGACAGGGAAACTGAGGTCCAGGGACATCCCCCAGCAAATAAGCATAAAGCCTGGGCTTGCAGCCTCCAATCCGGAGTTTTGCTGCCTCTACTGAACCACGAGCCAGTACCAGGTCTTCCATAAATCAAGCCCGAGTGACTTATTGTATGCTCCATGGTTAAAGTATAAGTCTCTCCCTTGGAAGCACCATCGTCCAGTTATTGGCAAAACAGAGCAGAGGGCAGCTGGAGCCAGGAACACAAAGGCAAGAGGCCCAGGCAGTACCAAGTGCCAGCAGTGTAAGGCAGCCCTGCAAAGGGCCTCCAGCCTCGCTGTTAGAGCTGTGTGGTGGCCCTGGGCAAGTCACTTTGGCTCTCAAAGCCGCAGGTGCTGCAGCTGTCAAGAGCTGATGCGACAAAGCATATGGCTACTGAGTCAGGAGCCCTGGAAGGAACTGCCTTCCAAGGCCTTCCAGGTTCTGGGAAGCATCGACCCTGGAACAGCAGTCTCTGGCGACGGAGGTGCCCTCACCCCTCATCTGTCTCCAGCCTGGATCGAATCCACCTTCCAATAATTTACTATCGTGGGTAGCACCATAAAGAAAGTGCTGTGGGCTCTGAAGATACCTGCAAAGATGACTTTCATGCAGCCTTGGCAAGGGGAAGCAGCGTGAGAGTAAGCAGTCTCAAGACTGTCTGCCTAGATATCCCGTCTGCTGCTTGCTGAGTTCTTCTTGCTACCCTGGCATTGCGAAAGTCTCATGCCTGCCCCCTCCTTCTGCCGGGGTGGTGGTTAGGAGGATCAAACCAGATGATTTGTGAGAACACACTGGGGGGGTAAAACTTGAGGCCCTGTAGGAGGGTGAGTTTTTAAATGGATTCCAAGAATTAGGGTCAAAATGATGCCCTGTCACATAACGTTCTATGCTTGGCCCTGGGATAGGACACACCATCACCCTTGGAAATAGCTACTGGCCCACTTCTGGGGGCTCAGAGAGTCTGTGCCCTCCAAGCCCCGTGTTCCTCCCCAGACACTGCCTCAGACTGCCCCGTGGACACCAGGGGTGCCTGCTGCGCTCCAGTCCCTGCACTTTGATGACATGTTCGGGGTGGTTAGGGGTTACTCCCAGGGCACCCTCTCTCTGATGTTGCCCCACCTGTGGAAGGCATCTCCACCTTCTCTCTTCAAGGTGGCAACAGGTGCCATTTCTCCAGGCATTCCCTTAAAGGGACACACAGGAGATGGGATTTAAAGGGATGAGTTTTTCCTGAGCACCTAACTCATGCCAGGCGCCAATGCAAAGCACTTTGTACCAATCATCTCATCCTTAAGTTTATCCTCCAAGATGAGTATTATCATCTTCAAGCTTTTGTTGAGGAGAGAAGCTCAAAGATGTCAGGAAACCTTCCCAAATCCACACAGCCAGGCAGGGGAGGAGCTGCCACGTGAACTCAGTTCTGTCAGCTGCTAAAGCTCTTCTCACCCATCAGCACCTCCCACGGGGGTGACCCCTAGAACTGCCCAGGGAAGGGTTCATGGACAGGGTGAAGAGGGAGCTGGCTGGGCCTGGGGAAGGGCCCAGAAGTCTAACTGGCAGGACTCCACTTCCCAACAACATTCTCAGGGACTAGACTGGTGCAGTAGAATCTTGGGGCAGGGCAAGGAGGGGAGTGTGGATGACATCCAAGCCCACTCCTCCTTTTCTCATAGTGATGGGAGGAGCACGGGGGCCCCTCCCTACTCATGGTGCCCCAGCACTGGAGACGGAGCAGGCAGCACCCCACCAGGGGGCCTCACGCCTTAAACTCAGGCAGGAGGGGTGGCACCGGCAGCACCTGGCCTCGTGACCATGCCTTCAGACCAGAGTCTCTGGCATCTGAGATTGGAAACTGTTTCAAAGAGTACAAAGAAGAAAACCACAAAGGCTCAGCTGATGGGGGGTGTGAGGCCTCAGGAAATGGAACAGAACTGCAAGCTGCCAGAGCGGGAAGGAACCTTCCAGATGAGCTGGGTCAGCATTTTCAGACCATGGAGTGTGGCTCGTTAATGGGCTGTACAATCAGTTTAGTGGGCTTGACCAGCATTTTTAATGATATACAACAGAACACAAAATATCACAGTAAACATGTCATAAAGTATTGTTTCATGAAGCTTTAGTTTTAGTTGCGTGTGTGTGTGAAAACTTTTTTTTTTTCACCATAGGTTGTGGTCAAAAGAGCTAAAAACAAAACAAAACAAAAAACAAAGATCAAAACCCATTACGTTGGTTCCCCCTGCATTTTACCTATGGGAAAACCAAGGCCAAGGGCAAGAAAAGGCTTTGCTCAGGACCCAGAGATGGGACGAGGACCCAGACGGTCTCCTGTGCCAGGACACAGGCCTGATTTCTTACTGTCTTTACCCTTAGACACCAACCGCCTTGTCAACCCTTCACCCCGGCTGGTTCCCAGACTAGAGTGGAAGGATCCAGGGCTTTGCATGGGGGTGGGGAAGGGGAGGGAGTCCAACACTGCCTCCCTCCTCTCTGCATTGCTCCTTCTCTGTCTCTTTCACTGCTTTTCCTCCTCCTGTCCCTCCCTGTGGGAGCACCTGGAGTCCGGTCCCCTCCACACCTGTCCACACAGTCCCTGAGCCCATGCTTCCCCAGTCTCTCTTGGCCAGATTGGGCCCACTCTCCCCGCAAGTCCTCGTTCTAGACACGTCTACACAGAAGTCGCTGCACGGCAGTGAGACCTGCCCAAAGCCTGCACGAGCTCTTTCCTTCCCATCTACATGTCACTCCGTAAGAACAGCTGCTGCTACTGGGACGGACATAAATGGTCTCACTCAATGTTTTCCAGGTAGCAAAACTCAGGCTAAGAAATTTGCCAAAGGCGACACAGCAGTAAGCGGAGCAGCTGGGACCAGAACCAGGGTCACACCACAGCACCATCCTGCCTGGCTGGTTGCTGGTGGCCGTTCCTCTGAAGCGTCTTGGATTGGGCCAGGTGGATTGGGGGAGGTCATAGTACCAGGGTTGGAGTTGTTGCGTGGCTGCAACTCCCACCTTATGTTGCAATAAGGAAAGGAGCGTTCCATTCCCAGAAGGGAAGAACAATGGAAAGGCAACATCCACCCTTCTTCCAGCCGCCTCCCAAGAGAGGAGGAATGATTTGTCTGATAGGGACATGGGGAGGCCAGCCCTTTTCTGCTACTCAGCTCCTGTGTACCCCACGGGTGAAGGATGCCTGAGAAGGGCCACAGGCCTCCACCTTCTGGAAGCAGGCCTGGAGGCCCACCTCCTCTGCTCCCCACCGGCAGCTCAGTGGCAGAGGCAGTGATCCCCTGTGCCCACAGCAGAGTTTCCCGGACAGGGTGCCTGAGGCCTAGACTTGGTGAGGGGGTATCAAGAAGTCCGACTGTGGTCGTGGAGGTAAGCCAAGGTCTCCCAGCTTTATCAGTAATAACCTTGATACTCTGACCTCGTAGCTGAGCCCTGTGTCTGTTTCTCTCTTGCTTCAGTGCTCACGGGAAGAAGGGATGTCACCAGCATCACAGAACCCAAAGTCTTTTCTCCTTACCATTCCCAGAGGTCCCCCCCAGGCCACATCACAGACCTCACACTTAGGCCCCTGCCATGGGCTTCCCCAGGTCCTCTCAACTCCAGTTCCATCCTCTCATTCCATCTGGTAAATCCAATCCCCTGAAAATCACCCTCCCAGACCTCAGCGGCTCTGCACTGCCCGAGCCAGCTGCTACCTGATCTGGGCCCATCTTCCTCCCAGCTCAACACCAGCCACTGACAGCCCCTCCCTGTCAGCCTTGCAGCTGTCACTTCCCAGGGTTCTACACCCCCTTGCAGTCACGGTTCTCCAAACGACTCCTCCACCCCGAAGCCTGCCCTGACTACCACCCCATACATTCTGCCAACTCTTATAACTCCCATTGTTGGAGCCCCTCGTTCCACTTTCACTTCGTTATTGAGGTTCTTCAAGTGTGTGTCTTGTTTTCTCAACAAATGACAGAAAATATAACAAATAACAACAACGATGTTAATACTGGCTGAGATGTATAGAGTTCTTGCGTACTATGTGCCAGGCACAGGACAGCTTCTCCTTCAAGAAGGGAAGCATTATAGAATATTGAGCCTAGGGCCTGGCACACAGTTGGTGCTCAAGCATGGCAGGTGTTTCTCGGATATGCTTAAACACTGTCGGCAGGAGGATAAATTGGCATATTCTTTCTGGAAAGCCATTTACATTACATATTCAAAGCCTTAAAATATGCATAGCCTTCCGGGTCTGGGACAGCCACTCCACTTTTAAGAATTTATTCTAAGAAACAATCCTAGATGTGCACAAAGGTTTAGCTACAGGACAGCTGCACACAGCCATGCTGCTGATACGTGGAGGTGCTATGCCTCTGTTTCTTCACTTGTAAAATGAGAATAAAAATAGTGCCTCATCCACAGGCTATTGAGAGGATTAATAAATCAGATATCAAGATATGTATAAGCACTTAACGCAGTGCCTGGCATATATCCCGGCTCTATAAAATTGGTACCTGTTCTTTTTATGATTTGAATTGAGGTCCAAATGAAGTCAAAACCTGAGCTCTCAGCTATGATACCTCCCTTCCTCCCTCCATCCATTCTTAAGATTTCCAAAATCAACAGAAGTCTTACTAACAGCAAAAACAACATCAGCAACAATCCAAATGCCCACCACAAATAACTGGTTAAATAAAAATTCGATTATATACAACACTATGTAGCCACTCAAAATAATGTAGAATAATTAATGTCATGCTCCAACGTACACAAATAAAAAAGGCGGTATAAGACTGTAAGCTCAGTATGACGTTACGTTTTTTTAAAAAAAGCACACAACTGTGTAGAAAAAATATACTACAAAATCTGAAGAGTTGTCATCTCTAGCGTGTGAAGTTACAAATGCTTTTTGTTTTTCTTTTTATCTTTGACTTCTTGCAAAGAACACATACTCCTTTTGTAGTAAGGAGAGAGAAGTAATTTTGCAAAAGAAAATAAAAGCCATGTTGCTTTACTTCTATCTGTAATGGAAGGTATTGTGTCTTCCTTTTATATATCTCCCCCACTGCATCTGACACACAATCTCTAGACATAAAAGCCCTGGTTTGGAACAGAATTCCAGTCTGGCAATCTTGTTTAATCTTCCAGGCCGAGGCGTTCTGTACAGAGTTTAGAAATGGCCTGCAAGAACAAGAAAACAATGCAGACTGGCAGGGGTACATCTGAGCCTGATCGTGACACAGTCACTGGGCTAGGAGACGTCAAGAACTGGCCTCAAAGGACAAGGTGGTGGAATCCTGGAATCTGTCCAGGGCCAGTGCATTAGGACACCAATCACCTGGGGAGCATGTGGCGGGGCTGCCGAGAGCGAGCTGAGCATCAACACGAGGCCACTTTGGCATCTGGGAACCCTCTTCAGTTCGTTCTCAAGAACTTCCGAGGGGAAGCTTAAGTGCAGTGGGATCTTAATATGATCAGCTCCACTCGTGCGCAATTTTCATTTTGGCCATCCTCCCGAAAGCCTCTGGGGCCCCCCTTGCTGACTGTGACAGACTCGAGGGCACCAGGGGAGCCTGCCAAGGGGAAAGGCAGGGTCACAGGGCCATCCGCCAGCCAGAGTGGGACTGCCCACCCAGAGTAAGGGTTAAGGTTGGGGTTAGCAGGGCATGTGAAATGGTGCACTTAGAAAAATTGTTTACTAAGTATGTTACTGTCAGGTGTGTTTACATGCAAGATCTCAAGCCTCACAAGACCCCCAAGAAGGGGCTGCTCCTGAGTCTATTTCCCAGCTGAGGAAACTGAGGCTTGGAGGCGGACTGGTCCAAGGTGACCCTGCTAGTAAGGGCAGAGCCCAGGTCCGCCTGACTCAAGCTGAGGCTCTTTCCACCTCCCTCCCCACCAGGGCTCTGGCAGTGATTCTGACAGATGTGGAGGCTGGGCTAGGGGTGGGGGTGCCAGAGCTGCTCCCTAATTCTACCCTTGCAGGTAGGACTGTGACTATAAGAGGGGGCTAGAGGTTGTCCAGATCATTCCCCTCGGCGGCTGGTACAGAGCTCAGCTCACGCTGTATTCAGCAGGATGACGCTACTGCACGCTGCGGCAGGTGTCCTGGCCACATATCGAGCCACCTGGCTGGTGCGGTGCAGACACTGTCGATACCACTGCTTGGAGGGCTGCCCCAATAAGGCACTGTGGCCTTCTGGGGCTGTCTGTCCCTTGTGTTCCCTTTTGTCACCATGTCTCCAGGGTGGCAGAAAGAACACTGGCCAAGGCACTCGATATGGGTCTTCATCCTGGTGCTGCCTCATTCCCTGGGTGGCTGGCCTTTAGATGCTATGTACTTAACTCCTCAGTTTTCTCATCTGTTCAATGGGGAGAGTGGTCCCTAATTGACAGTCCCACAGGGCTTTGGGGAGAAAAAGGGCAGTGTGCAAATAAGAGTTCACCAGCTCTCTTCTCTGGCCACCTCCTCCCAGAGCAAGAGGAGAGGAGGGCTCCCTGGGCAGAGTGCAGGGGAAGCCCCACATTCAGATCTCCAGGTAAAAATCTCCACTAGATATTTACCTCCAGGCTAGCTGTCTCCCCTTCCCTCTCACTCCAGGTGAGCAGAGGCCAAAGGTCAGAGAGAGAGGGTGCTGGGAAGAAATTGGTGGCTAATCCCTTGATGCATTTTCAGAGGAAACACCCCGGGAGTGGGCCTGAGGAAGACACTCCTGTGAGGTTTCTCTCCTCCCCTTGACTCTCCTGAGTCCTATCTGGGCGGTCCCAGTAGCCTGAATACCGGAGCCTGGGCCGGAGTCTGGGAAGTTGCCATGGCATCCTTCCTTCTGCTATCCCACATTCTTTAGGCAGGGAGGATACAGCTGCAAACCCAGAATCACTTTTGGAGGCTGTGGATTCACCCCCTGGGCCGTCCCATGGCCATTGTCCCAGTGCAGACTGATGGCAGAGGCTGGTGTTCCCATGGGAGGCCCCAGGAAGGTGCAGTGCCTCCCAGGGTGCGAGGGGCTGGGGGCTCCTTCCTGCTGCTGCCCTTGGGTCTTGCCACCAGCGCCTCAGGAACGCTTTTGGCCAGGCGCGGCTCCCTCGCAGCCCTGGACCCCGGCAGGCGCCGCAGGGGCAGGCGCTTGTCACAGAGGCCCGCCCACGCCCTTCCTGCGCAGCGGCTGATGGCAGCTCCGCAGCTCCAGTGGTCCCCCACTTCCTCCCGCCCCGGCCCTCGGTCCTCGGCCCTAGGCGAGCTTCTGCCGAGCTTCCCGTGAAGGGCTGAGACGGCGCATCCTCCAGCCCAGTCCTTGCCTGCTGCCAAAGCTGACCACTCAGCGCTCTCCCGGCCCACCAGGGCCACTGGATCCCAGAATCTGATAAACTCTCAGGGTACCTCAGCTTCCTTAGGTGTTCAGAAACAACCTCAAAAGATTGCCTTTAGGAATAAATCAGATTATGGAGGTAACAGCACAACAGAGTAGTTACTCTGTAAACTCCCTCCTGACTCCCACCTTTCCTTCCTTTTTGGATACCAGAATTTGCATCCAGAGCTAAACGTCAGGGGGGTCAGAGGCCAGGGCCCTGCCTGAGCAGTGAAGGCACGTCCGCACTCCTGAAGGCCACATGAGAATAGGGACTGTCTCTGTGCTGAGGGACTATGACATCACCATTCCAATGAGGGGGAGTGATAGCACAGAAATCATTCTAACAGCATCACACATACATACTTCTGCCAGCTCCAAGCAGCTCATGAGAAAACAATCTTGTTGGTAGTGCTGGCTACCAGGTACTATCTAATTTATCCTGTTTTCCTACACTGTCCTCTGACACTGCCTGTTGCCCCCAGCTTTATGGCTAACATGGCTCAGCCCAACACAAGCTGGAGAAGGCCTTTATAATACGCAGGCGTGTGAGTACCAAGCCAGCTGGAAAAGGCACCATTGGTCTGTGTTCCACTCTGGTAAATAAACATCCAAGTTATTCCCCTACTGACACCCAGACACAGCAATCATATCTAAGAATGGATTCCAGCAGCACAAATTGACAGGGGTCTCATATGGGGGTTCCTTCCAAAGAGAAAATGGGGAGGGGGGAGAGGACAGTTGTAGATTAGGTCCCTCTGAGGAGAGTATGTGGGTGGAATTATGTATAAGTAAAGATTTAAATAAACAGAATGCATCACTATGGAAACATTCGGCTTTATCAAAGGCACCCTTAAGAAAAATAATCAAGACTTCAGATTCAACACCACAAGTGTTTATGACCAGAAAAGGCAAAGTGGGTCTTAGATATTCTGCAGCCAAGTAAAAGTTGCCAGAACTTAAGGAAGAAATATTCCCAGCAGGGCAGGAAACCATCATTTGTCGGGACTTTCTCTGAAACCCTCCAACTGGAGCAGTCTGCTCGCTGCAGCACCTACTTAACTCTTCTGGGGTTTCAATGACACAATTCAGGAGACAGCTCCAGTTACTGACTGGGTCCAGACAGACCTGCCATGCACGAGGGCAGGCTCATGTCAGCCACAGAGGCAGCAGGGAGTGGGTGTCACAGGGAAATGGCAGGTTTATTAGCTGTGACCCAAACTTATTAGGAAGCATCAATGCCACCTGAGCTGGTGGTTTAGTTAATGGAGCATCAATGAGGATCCTGATTTCAATACTGGGGACACAATTGGATGCCGTGTGTCATACTGTTCCAACCCATGCTTGGAGGCAAGTTGTCCTTGTGAAAAAAAGACATTGTTAGTGTTGAGCCTGAGCTGTTTCTTTGGGCTCTCTGCTGACGGGAGTAGTGGTAGTGGCAAACATTGTGAAGAAGCCTTGAGTGTCATTTAGGGTCTGCAAAAGTACTCACAGGTAAGAATGCGGGAGAAGGGACCACAGGGGAAAACTCATTTATCTCTGAAAGTTTCAAAGTGTATCTACTTGGATACGGTGAGGATATTGCCAGGAAGTCACTTGCCAGGAAGGTTGGCCAAGAATTTGTCTAACACCAGAAATTGCATTCTGTCCCCCAAAAATGAGCTTCCCCAGTTAAATGGCCAATTGCCAGTCCAGTCAGCAGTAGTTTCTGACTGGGGGATGCTGATGTTGATTAAGGGGAGATGAGATGCAGACGCTTGCTCTGGCGCACGGGAAAGCCAGGAAACAAACAGGTGGCCTGTGGTCAGCTGCGCCCAGCTCTGCAAGAACAAGCCCTGAGCGAGGCTCAGGCTTCCAGGGACGCCCAGCAGATGATTCCACCAAAATACAGCACAGCAGAGGAAAAAGCACACAGGTTTAGGGACTAGCCTGTGGTCTGAATTCTAGCTTTGCCACTACATGTCCTGTTAAATTACTTCATCTCTCGGAGGCTCAGTTTCCTAGTCTCTGTGAGGGGAATAGTATCTCTTTCTTGCAGGGCTGTGGGGAAAATTAGGGATCATGTATATAAGCTCCAAGGACAGTGCCCGGCAGGCTGCTAAAGCTCAAAAAAAAGGGCAGCTAAAAAAACCAAAGCTGTTTTTCTTCATGCTATTGCTGTTACATTTGCTTCCTCTCCTTTACATGTAATGTAAGCAAAAATACTTTACCCTAATTCCTAGCTCAGATCTACCATGAGTAAAACACAGCAACAGGTTGATGCAGTCACTGAGTATGACTGTCTTTAGCCAGGTCTGGAAATCCTGTCCATTATTAAACCCTGTAGTTTTATTCTACAGCAAGTACCTACTTGATGTTTCAGAAGGGACATTATCTCAGTGGTGGAAAAAAATGTCAGTTCTGGCATACGGTACTTACAGTGACAGCAAGAAACAAAACCTAAGATTTGCTGCTTTCAGACCAAGAAACCCAGGTGGCAGCCCACCCTGTCTGCTGTATAGTCGGAATTTGTTTCCCTGACTGACAGGGGTGTGACAGAGTGAAGAGATCAAACATTCAGCTGACTCAAGGGGAGATCATGACCCTACATTAGGAGGGAGGGATGCTGGAAGACTTGGAACCATCTGCCAGTTCTTTCATTTGTAAGGAATGGAAGAGAAATTTCCCAGTGTCACGCATCAAGCTTATAATCAAAGCTAGCTAAACCACCTGGCTGGGTGTTGTTTGCTTTAGTAGAAGAACAGCTGGAATTAAAAAGAGGCTTCATTTTATTTTCATGGAGATTTGTGACTCCATCACTGGAAGGCTTAGTGTGATGCTCAAATTTTATAAAGCATTTAGTATTTCTTAGAGAAAGGAGCATGTTTAAAAAAAAAAAAATAGGGACTACAATGCAAGGAGCCAGAGAGCTTGTCAGAGAACAGAGCATGGCGGGGGTGGCAGTACACCTGAGCTGAGTAGGGCCTGCCCAGCCTTCAGCACTTTACCCTGACAGATTCAATCCCACAGCATGGGATGGAACCAGGACAGAAAGCAAGAAAGCGCTGTAAATTTCCCCCACAGGCAGACAGGGGAACTCTAACTCTCTTGCCCTATTTTCATCCATTTAAATTCGTTTTCTTTCTCTCAGGTTTTCTATATCTTGGCTTGGAATGAATCTGGCACACTGTTCCTGAGTCGAGAGGTCAAGAAGACATGTGCTTTTATGATGCAATAAGTGGCAGCACTCTGTTTTGTTTTGGGAACCTCAGTGACATCACAGCCTAACCTTTGTACGTTGGGAACTTGTTTGTAAGAGAACACTGAGTCAGAAGAGAGCCTTACTCATCAGGCTACTGAAACGGAAGGTGAAAAGAACTATTGGGCAATTGAGTGTATTCCCCACAGGACTGCTCCCGCTTCTATCTGGTTGAGGTTTAAATGACTCGAGTGATTCTCCAGGGGGATCTAATCTATGTGGAACAGCTGTCATTAGCAGGCCATGTGCTGCCCTTCTGCCTCTGTTTCGGCCTGCTACTTCGCATGACATCACCCAGTTATTCCTCCCTCTACGGGTACAGTGGGTTCTCATATTACAAGCAGTCCAGGTGATTGCTTGCAGGTGGCTGGACTCGAGCATCCTGCCTTGACTCTTTATTCAGAGGCCTGTAACCTGTCTGAGTGTGTCCCAGGAAGACTGACAGGCAAGGAGACTCAGATAAATCCAGTGTTCCCTGAACATGCAGCTTTCCATTACAACAGCACACAAGCCAGGATGAAATCACCTCTGTTTGGGTTTCAGCAGCTGTCTGCCTAGGGAAGGCTCCAGAGTCACTGATACATATTTATATCTCCACTAAAGTCACATGGAACAAACGTGTAGATTTTCCCCAGAGGCACAAGTCCATTCATAGTTCCTCAAACGAAGGGGTGGGGGAGGACAGGAGAAAAACCGCTTATGGACAAAATCATCCATGAGCACAGCCACATGGATTTTAATTTGCCTGAAGATAATATGCAGTTTTGAAATGTCATTAGTGATAACCATAGACATATTACCGTAGACATATTACCAATATGAACTGCTTGCTGGCTCTCATTTAATAGGAGCTGGGAAACAAACCCCACCATCTTCCAAACAGCCACACCACGAGATCAGCGGGAACCGGCCTCTTGAAGTTTCTTCTCAGTGGCAGGGTTGCTCAGTCTCAGTGCGGCTTCTCTCTCAAAGATCTCACATCACTGGGGTGCCCCTCTAGGGTCTGGATAAACTGTCCGAAAGGTCAGGTTTACTCTCAGTTCTCTAGAGTGGTATTCTTTGGGCACTCGATGCTATATGGAAATATACATAGCTCACTGACATAAATACACAGACACACATTTTAGTTCAAAGCAATTTAAGACTTATTTATAAGAGTATAGAAATATTTCCATTTTATCCTCCTTTAAATGAGCAGTGATGAGTTCTTTATAGTCTTGTGGACAAAGGACTCCTTCTCTGAAACAAATTCCCATCCCCGCCCCCACTGTGCAATGCCAGCATCCCTGCGGTGAGATATTTTCATCTTTTGTAATTGTTGCTCTTCCTCTTAGACTCCTGCCATTTTTCCAAATATCATAAGAAAAACATAAATAGATGAGACCAAAGAGAGGCATGTGATTCCACTCTCATGCTAAGTGTTTTTACATTAATACGCACACCACAGAAATGATCTGGCCTAAAAATGGCCTGGCCTAGCTGTGGAACTTTTGGTCCAGTGAGATAGTCATTAGCTACCTGAAGCTATTTAGATTTAAATTAATTAAAATTAAATTATAAATTCAGTTCTTTATAGCACATTAGCCACCTTTTAAGACGTCAACAGTCACTCATGGCTAGTGGCTACCACACAGAATACTTCCATCATCACAGAAAGTTCCATCAGATATCGCTGCTGCAGAGGTACATTTCGATCGTCAGTAAGAATCAAAACTCCTCGGAAACAATGTCACACTATTGCCTCTCGCTCATTATGAAAGGAACCTACTTTTCACGTTTACTTAGAAATTACTAACCCTCAGCCAGTCAGGAAACTGCCTCCACGTGACAGTGAATCCACACGACTCGCACATGCTCACCTGCCAGTCAGCCTGTGTAGCACCTTCCATGATTAACAAGGTCCCGTGATCCAAGGGTATCTTCACTCTTTCCACATACGTGTAGTCTCCGTTCTCTTCCTAGAAAAGAGCATTCACTGCACTGAATTTTTTCCTTGCGTGATCCAGATGCAACAAACCTGACAGCGGTCAAAAGATTGGAAACCTCTATTTCTCAGCCAGACTGCGGGGGTTCATGTACTGGCTCTGTCATTTGGCAGCTGCTTGGCCGTGGACAAGTTATCTCACCTCTCTGTACCTGGGTTTACTTATTTGTAAAACGGGGATGATGACAGTATCTGCCACCCAGGGCTACTGTGAGCCTCAATTGACAGAATATGTGTAAGTCACTTGGAGACCGGCACATCATAAGGACAGTGTAAGTGCTAGCTATTATCACCAACATCTGAAATCCAGAAGATCCCATTTTGGCCTGTGAAGGAATTAAAAGTCACATACACAAGAATTCTTTACATCTGCCTATGCTGTGCTCTATATTTCAATAGAGCTAATGTGGAAAACATGGCTTTTTAACCAAGACTTGATGTGATGAGTTCTGCTTCTTCTTTTCACAATTTATGCTAATTTAATAATTGGCACCGATGCTAAAAGTAGGCACAACTCTTCCTATGGCTACTTTGGTGTTTTGGAGAAGTCTTTTTGCCTCCTTCTAGAATAGACAACAGCAAGATTTCCTCAAAGGGAGCTCTGGCTTAACTGGAACAGTGCTGCCAAACTGAGATTGGCGGTTTAAGCCTTTAAGGATGGATCACAACTCGTGAACAAATGCCTTTTATTTACATTGCCACTTTCTTCCAGATAGCTCAGAATCGATTTATGTCCAATATTATCATGAGTCTTCACAGCACAGCCTGTGAAGCAATCAGTAAGTGGTGTTGCTCCTCCTTCACAGCTGACAAAGGGATGCATTAAACAACTGTCTTGCCCACAGCAACAAAAAGCATGTCAAGGTTGAGACTAGGACAGACCTGAGCTTCCATTTCTTCACCTCCACTCAGGCCAGAACTGACGGGCCCCTGCATTCATCTGCTTCACTTCCGATGCAAGGGGTTACATTTGGGTTACTGCAGGATTGATTTCAGTGCAGTACTGTGTTTATGTTTATTACTGTAGGGGTGCTTCTGAGAACTGAACTGTTTATAATGATTTTTCCCAGGAAAATCAAAATCAAAACAATAATGAACTTGCACAAACAGTATAAGTTCCAGGCCCCAACCCTTGGCAGTGACTTTGTCAAGCATAGTCATAATTTTTACAGGCAGAAGACAGAAGCAACATTTGAAATAACTTTCGGCTTCAGTGATTGATTTTAATTGTGTCTGCCACCTTTTTTCTTACAATAATAAGCAGGCTCCAAAACATTTACATCTGACCCCTCAGCCAACCAGAGAGCGGTGGGAAGGTGACCCTGCCCTCAGGGTGGCCCAGCTCCATCTCAGAAAAGTAACAGATTACCCTCTGGAAAAAAAATATGCCAGCCACAGGAGATATATGTCCTACTGGAGAAGAAATATCAGAAGGGAGTGCACTGCATTGTCCATGAGATTAGAGAGTCCAGGGCTCCTTAATTTAGGCTGTAAAGTCAGTTACCAGATAAAGGTTTAACATAGCAGAAGAATTTCTGCTACCCTCTACATAATTAGGGAGTGCAACAAGGCCTTAATCCATAAGTCAAGTATAGACACTAGGACAGGAGAGTGGAATGAAGCAGAGAAGAAAGACTTAACCGCATGAGGACAATTCTGAGACGATGATCTCTTAGAACATTAAAAACATTATTGGGAAGGAGGGGGTGCTAACACCAATGGAAGAGAAGAGGAGAGCACTGTAATTTCTGGAAATTTGAAGCAGGAGTATCCTTCGCAAATGAAAAACGATTCCAAATGCAAGAGAAAAGTATCGGCATTGGTGGAAAGTGATGTTCAACAGATCCACATTTCACTTACTGTTCCTAAGATCTGAAATTTTCAAATGACAGAAAGCCTCAGGTTGGTTTGAATACATTACACCCAATATAATGATTAGTCATACCAAAAAGTAGAAGAGAATCAGGCTTCATTTGGGAGGGAGCCACTTGAATCAGTCCACAAAGGAGACAGTGATACACAGTCCACCCACTGTGAGAGGGGATGTCATCAATTTGCTGCCTGTTTATTCCTTCCGACACCCTTGGCTTAGGAAGTGCATTCCTAATTTGCAGAAGGAGGTGGACACGAAAGAGGACAAGGGATCTTACCAACACAACAGACCTCACAAATGCATTGTTCTCTTGAGGCCACAGACCATAGTGCCACCCTTTAACTTAGCTAACGTGCATGGAGACTTTTTCCACTTAGGAAGCAGATAAAGGTCAAAGGAGTTCACGTGGCTATGCACGAAGGCTCAAGTTGATAAATGGATAAGTGACAGTGGAAGCACGGGTCAGACTGTTTAGAGGAGCGCCTTCACAGTCATTAAGCATGGTTAAGTTACCAAAACAAGTCTCTGTAGACCTTTTGATTTACTCAGGACTTTGTTCAAAACAAAACAAAACACATCCCAGAAAACCATGGCTTAGGATAAAATTTTCCATCCCTGATCCTGGTTAAAAGAAGTTTTTAGGGTCACAGTCAATCTACAGGGTAGGTTTTGCTGTTGGTTTTCTATATATTGAAACCTTACAACTACATGGAGAAAAAAAATATATATATATATATATTTTACGTTAATGTTACATTCTCCCTCTCTTTCCAACCACAGTCAGTTCATTTAAATGTTTAATTCTACTTTTCTAAGGCTTCACACAACTCTTACCTCCATCTCACCAAGATATTATCCTCCTCAGTTTGCTTTAGAAAAATGCTATTTAGGAAAAAAATCTGGGTGTATTTATTGCTGTCATTACTACCCATCCCAACAGACAGGAAACTGAAACATTTTTCTTTTCATTGGAAGGGTAATTCACATTGTGTGAGATTTGGATTTTTCTTATAATCACCCTCTTCTTGTGCTAAAAGGGTATCTTGGAAATTACAAACAACCATTGATGCTTTAAAATCATCAGCGTCATAGTTTTTCTTTCTAGAATATAAAAGTAACATAAGTTCACTAAAGTAAATGATGCATGTAATTACTTATTCAATGTCTGCCTTCCTACTCTCTTATAAACTCCATGAGGGAAGGCCTATGTGGCCTTGCTCTTAAGAAACATACGCAGTGCCTGCTGCACATATCAAGAAATACGTGCTGAATGACTGAGGAAAAGTACCCAGAAAATATAAAAAAATCACCTTAAATCCAGCATTCACCCAAGATACACATACGGAATATTCTATGTTCTATATTGTAGGGTATGATTGTGTACTCTACATTTTTAACATTATATTGTAAGCATTTTTCTACATATTTAAATATATAATCATTCAAAAATATGATTATGTAATATTCCTTCATATGAACATATCCTTCCTTCTTTAAACTCATAAATACTTTTTGACCACCTATATGTGTCAGGCATTGTGCTAGTGCAAGGATATAGCAGTAAGGAAAACATTGTTGGACATTGAAATTTTAATATACTAGTATTATTTTTTAAAAAAAAATAAAAAATAAAGAAAAAGCTACTGCAAGTACATTTGGGGGCAAAACATTTCTGACTATGTTTCTAGAATATATATGTATTCTAGAAAATTATATATATTTAGACAGGGTCTCACTCTGTTGCCTGGGCTAGAGTGCAGTGGTGTCATATTAGCTCACAGCAACCTCAAACTCCTGGGCTCAAGCAATTCTCTTGCCTCAGTCTCCCGAGTAGCTGGGACTACAGGCATGTACCAGCATACCCGGCTAATTTTTCTATTTTTTGTAGAGATGGGGTCATGCTCTTGCTCAGGCTGGTCTTGAACTCCTGGCCTCAAGCAATACTCCCACCTTTGCCTCCCAAAATGCTAGACATGAGCCACCGTGCTCAGTCTCTAGAATATATTCTTAAAAAATGAAATTACTGAAGCCAAGGGTACAAACTTTAAGGTACATGATTTATACTGCCAAATTGCTTTCTTGGGAGAAGGCTACAGCAATTTACAATTCCATCAGAAAACAATGGCAGTACATATCTTTTGGCTGACAAAGATGAAAGAAATTAGGGGAGAAATGGCAACTGATTCAAACTTAGAATTCTTGGGTTACTAGCCCAGTTCAACTTTTTCTTACATGTCTATTTGCTGTTTGTGATTCTTCTATTGTGAATTCTCTGTTCATGTCCTTTGTCCATTGTTCTGTGGGGATGTTAATGTTTTTTTCTTATTGATTTATAACCATAGATAGTGAGATATTAGCCCTCTGTCATACTTTTTGCAAATACTTTTCTCGTTTGCTATCTGCCTTTTAACTGTGTTTATAATATTTAACATAGAATAGCTCAAAAATTTTCGGGTCAACTCTCCTGACCTTTCTTTGGCTCTCCTTCATGGTTTTCATGCTTAGAAAGCGTTTTCTCATCCTGAGGAAAGTTAAATATACAACTGCATTTCCTTTTAGTTAAAAAAAAAAAAATACATTTTTTAGATTTAACTCTTTAGTCTACCTAGAGTTTCGTGGGTTTTTCCCCCCATGCTACTTTTTATAACAATTTCCAAGTACTTAAAACAAGGTGTCCTGTTGGATTTTTGGACAGGATCAACTATGGTATATGCTCAGGTGCCAAGCACGTTAGGTAACTATTATATATATATACATTATGGCTAATCCTCACTACAACCCTGTAAAAGTAGTGGGTGGGGGGCAATATTATCCATTTTATCACGAGCAAAGGGAGCTAGAGGGAGAATACCTGTCTAAGGCAAAAGGCTAGCTGGAAGCCAGGCTACCATTTGAACATAGATCTGCCTGGCTCTAAAGCCTATGTTCTTTCCACTATACTGTGTTCTCTAAAGTAAGCTCTATTCCTTCTGAAATCCTATAATATTTCCTGTCCTAATTATATGGCACCCTGACTATACTGTAAGGGTCACAAACACCAGCAAGTAGCATAAACAAGAGGCACTGGCTGGGTGCAACACACCAGAGAGTGGGGGCCGTGGGGAACCAGGGGCCTGCATACAGGGGTAGCTACTCTGGCAATGAGCTACTCCAGCTCATTGCTCCCCAGTTGCTGCCCCATCTTCTGGGATTTCCAGGGAAATTGATCAGTGGGATTTTCATGTGAAATCTCCTGAATTATACATTTTGGCAATGAATTTGGTTTCTTTAAAAACACTGGAGGCCAGGTATGGTGGCTCATGCCTGTAATCCTAGAACTTTGGGAGGTTGAGGCGGGATGATCACTTGAGGTCAGGAGTTTGAGACCAGCCTGGGCAACAGTGAGACCTTTTCTCTACAAAAATAGAAAAATTAGTGTGGTGGCTCATGCTTGTAGTTCCAGCTACTTAGGAAGCTGAGGCAGGAGGATCCCTTGAGCCCAGGAGTTTGAGGTTGCTGTGAGCTATGATGATGCTACTGCACTGTAGCTGGAGTGACAGAGTGAGATGCTGACTCAAAAAAATTAATTAATTAATTAAAAAATAAACAAAATAAACACTGAGCAGCATTAACAAGTCCGAGGGTCAGATTCAGCTCCAGGGCTGCCCAGCCATGCTGCTGATGGACCCATGACATGACTGCCTTCCTTTATTCCCAAGGCCAGCTGTCATCCACCAGGCTTCTTTGATCCGCCCCCCTTTGCCATTCCACACAGTAGTGCCTGATAGAAAGCTCAG
>CAUYRB010104460.1:0-89927 GCA_963574695.1 Propithecus perrieri | reverse complement strand
TGGGGTGGTTGTTGCTGGTGGTTCTATTTTGCCCTGGTTTTGTTGGTTTTTGTTTGTTTGGTGTACGCCACGGAAATCTTGCATGGGCAACAATTTTTGATTATTTTTAAAAAAAAAAAAAAAAAAAAAAAAAAGGAAGGCAACAACTGAATAACATATACTATCTAAAGTAAAATTAGCATCCCATCTGAAGCAGAGCTATTGAAACTCATGAACCAAAAATCTAAAACTATCATGACTGATATATTAAAGAACATAAGGAATGATGTTAGTATCTTTAAGTACAACAAATAATAAAAAGAGGCAAGTGCAAATATTAGGTATGGGCACTATAGTAGTTGAAATAGAGGAAACTGTAGATAAGATTTTCAGGAGGGTGAACTTAGCTGGAGAAGGAAATGGTGAGTTGGAAGATCAGAGGGCAGCAGGTAAGGGATAAAAGAGAACTAAGAGATACAGAGGGAATTATGGGAGTTTAAGAAGGAGAGAAAACTAAAAATGAAAGAAGGATATATTTGGAGAAATACTAGAGATAAATTTCCAGAATTAATAAGATGAAAGACCTCAGATTAAAAGAATTCCTGAAGTGCTACTTAGGAAGGACAAGAGAAAAACCTACATCTAGATACCTGAGAGTAACGTTTAAGAATATCAAAGGTCAAAAGCTAACAATTCTAACAGCTTGCAGAGAGGAAAAGCAAATTGCCTACAGAAGAATAAGCATTAGATTCAATCAGTCTTCCCAACAGAAACAATGAAACCTAGGCAATCATGGAACAACATTTTTTAAGTCTTGAAGGAAAAGAAGCCATAAACCAAATTTTTAATTAATAAAATATTCATTCCAAAATGGAGGCACAATAAAAACATTCTCAGGCATGTGAGACTTCATAAGCTTTGCCAAAGACCCAGATCAAAACACTTTCAAAGGAAATTCTCATTATTCAATCAGTCCAAGAGAGGCTACATGAAGTTAAGTTGGTAAAGTTCATTGCTAATTATAATAGCAGATAATATTAATATAATAGCAGGAAGGAGACCAAACTGGTATGGCAATATGCTAAAATATTTATCTTATTAGAGGCAAAAATATCAAAATACATACTAATAATTTTAAGAAATAAATAGGGTTAAATAATTTTAAGTACGGATAGTAAGCCCAACCATTAAAAGAACAAAAACAGAATGCATAATTTTTGAGCAAGTAGAAGGGTACTCAAGCTATCCAATCAAACACCAGAAGTGAGGAATAAAAGAAACAAAATGAAAACACCATGAATAAAGAACGTGATATATGATAACAGAAATAATTTGATATAACTATAGATATAATAAATTTAAATTTTTTGAAACTTCTTCATGGTAGAGACTATCAAATTGGGTCTAAAAAACAGCCAGTGATAAGTTTATAAAAAGAGACATTCTCAATAAAAAACACGGAAAGCTTTGTATATGTTTTGTATCACTTTATAACAAATTACCACAATGACAAGCATTTATATTCTCCCAGTTTCTGAGGGTCAGAAGCCTGGGCAGGGTTTGACTAGGTCCATTGATCAGGTTCTCAGAAGCCTGTGATCGAGGTGTCACTGGTTATGTTCACACCTGGATATTTGACTAGGGAAGAATCTACTTTCAAGCTCATTCAGTTTGTTAGCAGAATCCATTTCCTTGTATCTGTATGACTGAGGGTGCTGGCTTCTTCCTGGCTGCGGGCTGGAGCCACCCTCAGGTCCTAGTGGCCACCCATAGCTCCCTGCCACCTGGGCCTCTCCAGAAGTAGCTCACAGCATGCCTGTTGGCCATGAGTCTTATATAATGTAACATAATCAGCAATGATGTTTCATTACCTTTGCCACATTCTATTGAACAGAAGCAAGACAGAGAGTGCACCCACACTCAAAGGGAGAGGATCACACAAGGGAATGGTTCATTAGGGAGGCACCCACAAGGTGTCTCTGTCACAATTGGGAATAAAATAAAAATTCATAAAGCCATAAGAATTACAAGCAGATCAAAGGAGGCCATGCTCAGGGAAACTAGTGATTTATCAGAAAGCACACAGATGGAAAACAAACCTTAGGATGAGCCTTGGTTAAGATGTATTAATATATTTAGTTAAACTTCTACATAATACTCAGAGTGATATGAATTTTACAGAATCAATCTAAAACAACAACAAAACAAAGCACGAAACAGAGAAAAGGAAGTCACTGTCATAAAAAAATGACCATTCTAATTCATAAGGTAAAGGGAATAAATTGAGGCCACCAAATATGGCGGGGTAGTAAATTTTAATAATTTACTGATAGAGCCAGAGCAAAGACACTTTCCCTAACTTGATATGGCTAAGGAATTTACTGATTTTTATCTAAAGGTGGAATTGCAAGTCAAAACCAAAACCAAAAATACATAGTTTTCTATCTGCTAAATATATAATCAAGCCTTAGAAAGCTGTTTAGTAAACTATATATAGTTCATATTTCAAAATACTGGCTTATTCAGTTGTTTTCAGTTAATCTTTTGTTTTTGTTATAGTCAAACCCCTTCCAAGTAGTATTTCACATACATATAAACTTACACTTGCAGAACAGAGTGTGGATTTTTGAGCAGGTTGATACTTTGGGGTGTGGGGGAGGAGATGGCTCTATTTCTGTCTGGAGCCACCTCATATTGTATCCTTTCTTCTGTTTTCCTTTGCAGTGAATTTTCTTGAAGGATTGTCTATACCTGCTGTCTCCAGGGTTCATGTCCTTCTTTCTTGAATCCACTTCAGCCAGGTCTTTACTCTACAACTGCAGGCAAACTGCTGTGGTCCAAGTTACTACTAATAATCTCTACCTTACTAATCTAATGTCCGCATCTAGGAAGTGTGCATCTTCCTAGATCCATCGGTAGTACTTACTACCCTTGATCTTTGACCCACCCTTCTCCTTAAAACTCAGGCTTCACCTGGCATCCGGAAAGCACACTCTGTTGGGTCTCCTCCCACCTACTTCGCTGGCCACTCCTTCTTAGCCTCCTTTGCTGGACCCCCCTCTTCTCAGCAAACTCTGGTCTGTGGATGTGCCACACCGGGGCTTCATCACCAGACCTTTCCTGGATCTACACTCACTACCTTGGTGGTCTCTTTCAGTCTAACATGCCGATGACTCCTGAATGTGTATCTCTGGGCCACAATAGTGGCTCCATTCTCTGATTCACATCTTAGGTGCCGCCGATACTTATTCTTCAAGTTCTTACCTCCATATGTGCTCATGCTGTGCCCTCCACCAGGAAGGTCATAACCATTTCCCTAACATGTTGGACTTCTCCCAGTTGCTGTTTCTCCATGACATCTATCAACCCCCTCTGCCTTTGATGCCTTGCTATGGACTGATCGTGTCCCTCCAAACTCATATGTTGAAGACTTAGCCCTCGATGTGACTGTACTTGGAAACAGGGCCTTTAAGGAAATAATAAAGGTTAAATGACGTCATAGGGGTGGGACCCTAATCTGATAAGAGTGGTGTACTTATAAGAAGAGGAAGAGAGTCCAGGGCTTTCTCTCTTTCTCTCTGCTGTGTGAGGACACAGCGAGAAAGCAGCTCTGCCAGCCAGCAAGAGAGCCTTCACCAGAAACTGAATTCTGCTGGAAACTTGATCTTGGATTTTCCAGACTGTAGAACTGTGAGAAAATAGATGTCTGTTGTTTAAGCCACCCAGTCTATGTATTTTGTAATGGTAGCCCATGCAGACTGAGATGTGTTTTTTCAGGGCTCTGATATTGTTCTTTTATAGCACATAGCTGCATATAATCATTTGCTTACTTCTCTTTCTCCCCAAACTAAATTAAAAAATATTTGAGTGCAGGCCTCATTTTATTCATTTTTACTTTTCAACAATTTGCAAGTACCCAAGGCACAGTAGATATAAAGAAAGAATTTTGAAATTGAATTATATTGATTACTAGACTTGGGAGAGGGGAAGTTTTGTGAAAGCTTAGGGTCTAACTTCTTTCCCAGACAGAACGTAAGTTAATTCCTACACAGAAGTGGACCTTGGCAAAACTGAGTAGGACATTTCACTCAAAAAAAAAAAAAAATATATATATATATATATATATATATTTGTATTTGCTGATCATTTCAATATATACTCAGGCAAAATTCTAGAGTTTTGGGATGAAAAGAATAGAAAGGCAACTTTATTTGGAAAAAGGTGAAGGACAAGTCTTACCGATTATTCAATCCTATGAAAGATCTGATTTTGAATATATATGTATTCTGATGGGACTTTCCAGAAGTAGGGGTTTTAAATTCTACCCCACATAACAGATTCAAGGATTCAATTATTCTGTCATTTATTAGTTTAATAGCTATATGCCATGTCCTAGATAATGAGCTAAATGCTGAAAATATAATATTGAACAAAATAGACACATCACTTATAGAACTCATGATACTGGATTTAAGTACCTATTTATCTTTTATTTTGTTCATGTAAATGCTAGAGAATAATTTAACAATGATTTTGTTTTAAGCACAATTGCTATAAAAATGCCATTCTGACCATAGTTAGCCAGTGGGTTTGTTTCTTAAAACCAGTTTATGAAAATAAACTATTACTAGTACCAAGATGAAGGCGCATCTGCTTCATGTCTTTTGATCTTCATATTGCAGTGGCTGGCATACAGGCAGTGTTGAATATATGTTTGTTGAAATGAACTGTCATCCTATTTCTTGTAGCTAGAGAATACAAACTCAATTTATGTAACAGTGGTGGTAATTTATTTATAGATAAATTTTAAAGAAACAGTTTTCAGGCAGGACATGGTGGCTCATGTCTGTAATGCTAGCACTCTGGGAGGCCAAGGTCGGGGGGGGGCGGGATTGCTTGAGCTCAGGAGTTCAAGACCAGCCTGAGCAGAGCAAAACCCTGTCTCTACTAAAAATAAAAAAATTAGCTGGGTGTCGTGGCACGTGCCTGTAGCCCCAGCTACTTGGGAGGCTGAGGCAGGAGGATCGCTTGAGCCCAGGAGTTTGAGGTTGCTGTGAGCTAGGATAACACCGCTGCACTCTACCTGGGGCACCAGAGTGAGACTCTGTCTCAAAAAAAAAAAAAAAGAAAAAAGAAAAAGAAAAAGGTTTCAGACACAACTGTATGTTATATCTAAGTACCAATCAAAACACATATTTTATATTTAAATTAAAACTTTTTCAAAGAGGTCAGCTACTTAATATGACTCTTTTCCATGCCTGTTCTGTGGGAGTTAATGAAGGATACCATTGTCTTGTCCATACTTAACAGTCCATAATTGTAATTACTATCTGTGAACTGACTGGTTAGTGATTTTAGCCAGATTATTGTGCAGTATCGTAGTTTTTAATTAAAGGCCTTTGATACTCAATGTGCTTCATGCTAACTCTTGATGCTTCAAGATTGAGAAAATGAGACTGAAAAAAATATGTCTTGACTCCATTCACTTCTCTCTCTCTCACCACCTCTCCCCTATTCTAAGCCACCGCCTCTCTAACTTAGACTAATGAGAAAACCTCCTCTACCTTACTTCCTAACCATCTTCAACAATGCAGCCAAAGTGAGTTTCCAAACATTCACATACGATCTTGACACTCATCTGCATAAAATCCTCATGGATTTCAATTGCCTGAAAGATAAAATCCCAAATCCCTGACATTGTCTGTAAGGTGCTCAGAATTTGGCCTCCATCCCTTCTAGAATCTCATCTCTAACCCTCTGCTCCCCACTCATTACCCGACATCAAGCTTTTCCTTTTTTCATTAAATTTTCAATCTCCTACTTCTCAGAAAACTTTGCCAATTTGTTTTCTTCTCCTTAGAACACTGTATACCTTCCAGACTCTGCCTGGATTACCTGTACTTGGCCTTTAATTTCAGCTCATATATTATTTCTTTCAAGATGCCTTCTTTCACTGTTCCCACTTCCAAATCTAAGCTGCGTTGTCTTATGATACATTTTCATAGCATCATCTGTATTTCCTTCATAGAACTTATCTCAGATTGTCATTATATAATTTTTAATGTGTTTAATATTTACTCGCCCATCCCCATACAGCTTGGGATCATATCTGTAGTTTCTAACCCAAAGATATTCTTTAGAGAAATTCACATATTTGATGTATGAATGAAGCAGTAAAAATTGTTGGCACAGAAAATAAAAGTTACATCCATGGAGCACCTCTAGAACAAAGCAACTGAAAAAGAAAAAGGATGCTAACTTTCATTTGCTAACCCCAGAAAAAAGCAAATGTGAATTGATGGTAGGAAGAGACACACACATTAGCTGGGAGACTCTTAACAGTTCTACTTTATATTTGTATATGATAAAACCTTTAAAACAACAGGACTTTCTGAGTACAAAAGAAATGCATAATTATGGCTAATATTTACTGAGAGCTCACTCTACTGAATACTCTAAACTCATTATTGCAGACAATCCTTTCGATGTCCCTGTGAGACAGATACTCTCTGACAGAGAGTAATAAACTGCTGCAAGTGGCAGAACTGGGGTTTGAAAACCTAAGCAGTCTAATTCCAGAGCAGGTGGAACCACCACATTATTGTGCTAATTTGAATATATTAAAAAAACCACAATGTAGTAAAAACTTTAAATCCCCTGTAGTTTAATTTGTAAATATGTTTCGAGGATGTGCTATGTACCAGGCACTACTCTAGGCCCTGAGAATTCAGCGGTGATCAAAATAGACACACTTATTGCTCTTGTGATGCTTATATTCTAGCAGAGACAGGCAATAAACATGGAAACAAATAAGATAATTACAGATAATGATCTTTATAGGTAAAATGTAACAGGGTTTTCCTAGTGTATGACTGAAGTGGGGGGATCATTATACTGAATGGTCAAGGTGGGGATATCTGAGGAGCAGGACTTTGAGTTGAGATTTAAATGCCAAGAAGAGTCATTCAAGTAAAGGTCTTGGGAGAGGCGAGATTTGCAGGAGGAGCCCTGGCTAAGCCAGAAAGTCATGAAAGTTTAGAGTCATGAAAGAATGCCAGTGATGTTCCAGGAGTGCACAGGGGGAGGATGAAGAAGAGACTTGTCAAAGAGATAGGCAAGGACGAATCCACAGAGGACCTTAAAGATCTTGGTAAGGACCATAGATTATATTCTAAATTTGATAGGAAGATAATCTACTTTAAGGCAGAAAGTCACAGGATCTGATTTCAATTTCAGCTTCACTATTCAGTGACACAGTCTCTATTGGTAAATTGTGTTGTGTTATAACTTAAATATTGAATATAATTTATCAATCTTCTATTTGAAGAGAAGTGAGGTCGGCAGTCATTCGTGCCTGGAGAGATTTTCCCGGCAGAGACAAATTTTTGGAAACCAGAAAAGAGCCTGAGGACTCTGCTTAAAAATGTTAACTGTAAGCAATGTTGCAAATGGTGTAGAAACAAATTAGTACTAATATCTAAGTAAATAAGGAGATAACTTGATTTTGAACAAAATTGTTATTTTCTTTCCATGTGTGATGACTCTGCATTGATAAAAGTATGGTGACTATCCCAGACTTTCAGCTACATACTCTGTTGAATTTTTCCGCTAAACAATATTTGCTCTCCAGCCTCCGAAACTGCCACTCTTAGAGACATTTCTATAGACATTATAATAAACGATAAATAATCTACCATAGAAGGAAAAGTACCCTTTAATTTAGAAATGGTAGAAAAGAATATTCTCTCAATTTCTTATTTTACATTTTCTTTCATTTGATGAAAAAAATGACAAATTCCCCATGAAGTTATGAAATAGCTAAAAGTGGAAAGCAACATTAGCTAATGCAATAAAATATAATCTATGATTAATTATTGAGCACACATTCCTGAATTAGGCACTACTGGAGGTTGGGGACACGGGCAACTTACTGAGGGAGAAAATTGAATTTACCAGGCATAAGCTCCCTCCGGGGTCATGACTCAAACTTGACTATAATAATAACATAATAGCTGTCATTTATTAAATGCATACTATGTGTCCAGCCCTGTGAAGTGATTTACATATATTATCACATTTGTTCTTGGCAAGAGCCCTTTGAAGGAGATATTATCATCTTCATCTTGTAGATGAGGAAACTGGGGCTTACTTCAGGTCAGGCTATTTCTCCAATGTCCTCAGCCCTTGGGAATTAGCAGAGTGGAATTCAAACTCAGTCTATGTCATCTGAAAGCATAGGCACCCAACTGCTATATCTACTGCTTCCTTTCTATGATTGACTTTCTGCCTGGATTGAATGCAGCTTTCCCCTGGTCTACAGCCATTATTGATCCTTCATATTGCAGAACTTCAATATTTTTACCTTTTCAAAAAAGAAACTCAGGCAAGTCCCTTACAAAACTATTACACAAATAACAATATGTCATTTGTTTCAAAACTGAACTTCTTGGCTTTGAATATCAGCTGTGCTGATCATTTGTTCTATGACCTTTGGAAAATTAGTTAACCCCTTCATGCCTCAGTTTTCTCACATTTAAAAATAGAGAGAATATAATATCTGTATCATATAGGGTTGTGAAATAAAAGAATGTCTTTCATTGAAAGCCCTTATAATATCTCCTGATACACAATATGCTTCAAGAAAATGTTAGCTATGTATATAATTTAATGATATGATTTTATTAAGGGTCTGAAATTTAGATGCTAACAAAGTGTTTCAAATATTTAGTGCAAAAAAATCCTGGTGCTTCCTTCAGTAGATAATGAAAGAATAATACCATAAATCATACTGGTGTATGTTTTAGGTCCTATTTTCTGTTTCTTTTTTCTATATTTAACTTCTCCCTACTTTCCCCATTTTATTCCTCTGAATTTGGCCTCCGCCTTTTTCACAAACTGACTCTAAAAGAAATTAAATGGAATAGGTATAATATTAAAATCTTACCCCTTAAGGCAAGAAATGCTTGCTCTCTCATTTTCATTGTCTTTCCGTGTGTGTGTGTGTGTGTGTGTGTGCGCCTGCGTGTGCCTGCATGTGCCTGCATGTTCCTGCGTGTGCCTGCGTGTGCCTGCGTGTGGTGGGAAACCAAAGTTGCACCTGTGAAAAGTAATTAAAGGTTGTACATGGCTGCCTACTCAGTACAAGTTAGCAGGCTGATCTCCCTGTCATGAGGACAATCTATTTTCATCTGTGTTAATAGGATGATATTCAGCAACTGGAGTCAATAGCCCCTGTCTGCTTTCTATTGGTCAGTTTTCCCTAGTGCTATTGAAAACACTGACAAACTGGGGTAGCTTCAGAGGAGAATTACTTGTTTATGCAGATGATATTCTAAAAATCCCATTGTGTGAGACAGAGAATCTTGGAAGGTTTAAACTTGAAAGGGAAATATTTTGTATATTTGAAGAGCTGCCCTAAGGAAGAGGAATCAATTTGACCTTTCATGGTGGCCCTACACAGAAAACTTAAGACAAAGGCACTGAAGTTGCAAGGGGAGCATATTTCACACCAATGTAGCACAAACTCTCTAGCACTGAAGCTTGCCCGAACACATGGAGAGGACTGCTTTGTGAGAAAGTCACTTTGTCGGAAAGTTCATTGTCACTTAAGTTTTCGAGGAGAGGTGTTGGGTCTTCCTGTGGGAGGTGTTATAGAAGATACTTCAGCATCTAGCTGCAGACTGAACTCCATTAGTATTTCTTAAACTTTAATTTGGGGACCAATGCCACTGTACACACAAAATGTGAAATAGATGGGCAATAGATTTAGTTTTATATAAAGATAAGTATTTTTAAAAGCATATTATTTGTTTTAAGATTGTATTCTTTTTGCTTTTTCAGTTGTATAGTCTTCTTATCATGCAGGGTTAAAACTGTGATATAAAATCGCCCTGGGACAAATGTCTTAGCACCTGTGCATTCCTGGGCAATTATGAATGATTCTCACCTTCATTGTTCTCATTTGTAAAATGGGAACACTACTACTAACCACATAAGTTGCTCTAAGGATGGAAAGGGGATGATGCCCAGAAGGTGCTCTGCAGGCTGTTCAGCACATAGTCAGCACTCATTAAATGACTGCTTTCCCAGTAAAAATATTTACTTTCAAGAAATGATGGTGTTTGTAAAAATAACATTACACAGTGTAAAGTTTCATTTAGCTAATGTTATATATTCATATGATCCAAGATGCAAAAAGTTTTAAAATGTTCTATCCCTGCCACGAGGTGCCATTAATTTCTCTTCCTTGAAGGCATAAATTATTATTATGTTTCTCTTATATACTTTTGAAGATATTTTATACAAATGTAAGCAAATGCATGTGGGTATGTATATTATGTTTCTTCTCTTTTTGCACAACTGAGCGCATATAGTACTTTTTTTTTATAACTTCTTTTTAAAATAATATATCTTGCTTATCATTTTGTAACAGTATATAAAGAAGTTCATTATTGTTTTATGCATTCTATTGTATTCTATATATTGCATTCTATTGATATCAAGTTATGCTAACTTTAGTTTGCTTTCAATATTTTGCTACAAAAATCAATGTGTAGCAAACAACCTTGTACATGAGTTATTCCATACATATGTGATATCTGTAGAAAAAAATTCTAGATGTAGAATTTCTGGATAAACAGGTACTGATGTTTGCAATTGTGATTTTGCCATGTTACCCTCTATCAGTGTTATGCCAATTAAAACTCTTACTAGCAATATATACAAGTTCCTGTCACTTTTATCCTTCATAAGTATGTCATCATGCTATTTGATCTTTGCCTAAATAGAAAGTGAGAAATGTATCTGAATGTATGTTTAACTGATATTTCCCTTGTAAGTGAAATTGAGTTTTTCCATCAATGTAGGAGGTTAAGCATAATTCTAGATGTCCTCTTAAAATTCTCATTGCAGCCATAAAGATAATCTAATCAAAAATGAATTTAGGTGCTATTGTGAAAGGACTTTGCAGATGTAATTAAAGTTACTAATTAACTGACTTTAAAATAGGAGGATTACCCTGGATTATCTGGGTGGGCTTAATCTTATCCCAAAGTCCTTAAAAATAGAAGAGGAAGGTGGAAATGTTAGTCAGAAAGATGCAATATAGGAGGAAGGCAAGGTAGATGACGCAGGAACGATCAGGGAGATTTGAAACATGAGAAGAACTCCCAACAGCCATTGCTGACCTTGAAGAGGGAGGAAGACATTCTGAGCCAAGGAATATAGGGATCTCTAGAAGCTGAGAATAAACCCTGGCTGACAGCCAGCAAGGAAACGAGGCTTTCAGTCCACTTGGCATTGAATTTTGAAAACCTGAATGCGTTTGAAAGCTTCAGAACCAAAAAGGGAAATTTTGGTAAATTTTAATGTTTGTAAATTTTACCTCAATTTTAAAAAAGCCAGGAAAACAGTAAAATACATTTTTTATGTGAATTGAGTATATTTAACTGCAGAACCAAGATAAAAAGATGAAGATAAGCCTTGGCAGAATAGTATGTAAATTTAATGTGCTCTAAGAAAGAAGATATTCTACAACTAACAAAAATATGAAAAGAGAAATAACTAATGGAAAGTAGAATTAGCTCCCTGATATTTTCAAAGATTTTAATAGGAGTATAAAATCATATAAGTTGAAATTAACAAATCAAGTAGTTTAGCATACTTAGGAATAAAAACATTAAAATCAAAATTGTGCCAATGATTAAAATTAGAAAATGATAAAGAGGAAAGAAGAAAGAGAAGTAAGTAGAGAAACAGGTACTATCTAATTTCGGTATTGCTCATAGTAAAAACTACGTTTCCAAAGAAAGAGGTGACTTAGTACATAAAGTTATTAAAATAAAGGTAACAACTAAAAGAAAAACACATACTTTCTAAATATCAAAAGAAATACTAAAACCACAGAGAACTCAAGTTATAACATGAAAGAGATTAAAAAAAATGAAACGGTACTCTGTAGAACTATGACAAAGCCTATCAGTCATATCAATAATGTGAGTTTATTGCACATATTAAAAGAAAAATTGGCTAGGCACTGTGGCTCATGCCTGTAATCCTACCATTTGGGGAGGCCAAGATGGGAGGATTGCTTGAGGTCAGGGGTTTGAGAACAGTCCAGGCAACATAGTGAGACTCTGTCTCTACAACAATTGGAAAAATTAGCCAAGCACAGTTGTGCATGTCTATAGTCCAGCTACTTGGGAGGCTGAAGCAGGAGGATCGCTTGAGCCCAGAAGTTTGAGGTTGCAGTGAGCTCTGATGATGTCACTGCACTCTAGAGCCCAGGCAACAGAGCAACATACTGTCTCAAAAAAAAAAAAATTTTTTTTTCAGTTTGACTAATAGCAAAATGCAACTGATGGCTATACAAGCAGATATACTTAAAACAAAGAAATTTAGATGGTTAAAAGGATTGGCAAAGAAATAACAGGCAAATTACAAAGAAAACATGAGTCATAATGTTAATAACAGATAAAACAGAATTCAGGCCAACAAAAGCAGTTTTCCTGGGATCATTATGCCAATACCATATGCAAAATGAAGTCTCTTATTTCAGAATTTTTGACTGTTACTTGGGAAGAATTCAAATCTATATAAAGAAAGAAGAATGATTAAATAAATCCCCATACAACCTTCTCTTAGTTTCAACAATGATCAAAATTTTGCCATTTTGGTTTTATCTATACTTCCATACACTTCCCAACTTCCACTTGATTATTCCATAGTATTGGTTGTCTTTTTGTAGGTGAAATGTATATACATTTAAAATAATACATTTTAACTATATAATTTTGAAAAATGGATATACTTCTTGAACCCACATCCATAAAGATAGAATGTATTTTTATCACTCCAGAACATTCTCTTATGTGCTTTTTCAGTCAGTCTCCCTGTGAGAGGCAACCACTATTTCATCTTTTTTAATACAGTTAAGGTTGCCTGTTCTAGAACTTCACACAAATGGAATTGTCCAGTATATGATATTTTACATCCAGCTTCTTTCACTCAATGTGTTGTCTATGATATTCATTTATGATACTTGATATGTTAGTAATGTGTTCCTTTTGATAGCTTAGTGTCATTTCACAGTGTAGACATTCTTTGTATACCTGTTCTTCTGTGAATAATGAACTTAATATTTATGTAAGTCAATCAAACTTATTTATATAAGTTAATCAAACTTATATAAATATTCTTCTATGAAAACATTATTTCAATGGAAATTTGTTTTTATTTCTATTGGATAAATACCTAGAAGTAGAATTTCTGTGTCTAAGGTACATATGGATTTACCTTTGTAAGAAACTACCAAACCTTTTCCTAAAGAGGTTGAATCACGTTATATTCCTACCAGTAATGTTGAGTCTGTGTGCTCCACGTCCTCCCAATATTTGGAGCTGTCGGTCTTTTAATTTTAACTATTCTAGTGTGTGTGTAGTGGTATCTGATTGAAGTTTTAACTTATATTTGCCCAATAACTAATAGTTCTGAGCACTTTTTCATGTGCCTAGTTAAAAAAACAATCTTTTTACATATTTGTTCTGTGTACATTTTTCTTCGTTGTTCTTGTTCTTATTATGTATATAACAGATCTTCCAAATTCATCCTTTCTGCTTCTTTTATTCCATTTTGTTCCTAACCTATATTAACTCATATTTTACATTCTCATGTTTTATAGTCATAACCTCCTTGAACTACTACACCCCTTGTTTATATTCTTAATTCACAAGGAGAAAGAATATTTCAGTAGCTTTTGTTACTGATGGCAGAATATTTGGTCTCAATTTGAAGATACTCCAGGAAAAATTTTTCTTGTGAGGGTTTAATCTCTGTTTTTCTGTTACTTTATTTTGATTCTTATGATATACTTGTATCAATCATTTGGGGGCTACATTTTGAGTATTTATTTTTGGTATGCACTTTGTGTACCATTTATTTGTATGGGCTCAAGCGGAGAGAGCAGAATTTTCCTAAATTCTCCTTAGACTCACAATTTGTGGTGAAAGTTTGTTTATTTCTCCTTATTTTTCTGAAGCCATTGCGAATGGCAGCTGTAGTGTCTTTTATGATTTTAAAAGAAAAAGTATCTTTTTTTTTTGCTGTCAGGGAGGCAGACTAGGTTTTTTTCAATGACAGAATATCATGCATCCTCCCTCTGCGTCTTAAAAAGAAACTGGAATTATGCAAGTGTGTGTTGCTATTGTGCACTCCCACTTTTTATGCTGCAAACAGGTGGTTAGGTTTTTACTTCAGAAAGTGGCTCCAGAAAAGGACTCTGCTATTCTGACATCCGTAGTTTCAGTATTCTCTGCTACATTCTTCTTCCATTGCCACTGCTCTTGGAAACACCTTGCCTATTCCAGTGTTTGGGACTATGTCTATCTTCTGGTTTTACTGAAAGTGTATTTTGTACTTTTGTTTTAAAGTCTTTCTGCCTTGGATGATTTCTAAGAAAAAAGAGAGAGAGATGCTAAATGAAAGTTACCATTTTCAAACTGGCAGTTGTTTTTTTAATACTTTTTCACTGTATAAAAATTCTATGTCTGTATCTTCCATCCCTCCCCTTATTCTCTCTATTTTATCTTTTAAAAATTATAGTTATATTTTCAAATGTTGCTAGTCCATGAAATTCAAAAGTCTGAAAAGCACTGGGTTAGACAATCCATGGGATTCTTTCCAGTTTTAATTTTTAATTTTTTTCAGTGGTGGAGACTGAATTATTTCCCTTCCCACTAATAGCGGGGATAGATGAATACAAGCTGCCATTTGTCGTAACAAAGATGCTTTCTGGGGACAGGCCTGGTGAAGAATTCCTTCTGCTTGGCTCCTGAAAGCTCAAAGGCCTATGTCTACTCTGGCAGAGTCTATAGTCAAGAGACAGTGTTACTATTGTTTGCCTGATACAATGCTTGGCAGGAGTTTAGTTATATTCATTTGAAGTAGCAGAACAAAGCTTCTTCACCAGTGGCCACACAAACTACCAGAGCTTTCAATTTATTTGTTAGTTAATTATATAGGGATATTTTTGGAGAGTGAATGAGAGTGTGTGTGTGTGTGTGTCTGTGTGTGTATGCGTGTGTACATGTTGACAGTCACTAGGGAGTCACTCTCTTTGACATTAGATTTCATAAATTCACATAAAGAATGAGTTATATATTTTAGCAAACTCAATCTATTAAAAATCGATACAAGCATCATTTGGTGAAGAGATTTATAAGGGATTTATTTGTGGGTGGATTCAAATGAACTTTTTCAGTGCATTTCAAATGGGATGATTTGTTTCCTCCCCTCCCAAATTTTATTAGCAAACATTTAAGTACATACCCACTGTATACTGTATGGTATACACATATGTATACTTGGATACTGCTACTACGTATGAAATCCTCTAGCATTGTTCACAACTAACCATTTGCTAGGAGAAGCCAAGTTACTTCTGACTTGAGCTAAGAAGAAAAGTCAGACCATTAACTAGAGAGCTGTCTTCCTTAAGTTTCAAATTATCTCGTCAATGATGGCAGTGAATAACTGGTGCAGGTGGAGTAGGCATGCCTGTTGGACAGCATCATATGAAAAGATGGTTAAAGAAGGGTTACACTTTGCTGCTCACTTTATGAACAAAGCCTTTCTGCTACCACAAAAGATGAGGAGTGATCTTGGTTTTCTAAGCATCCAGAAAATAGTTGGTCTAAGTAACTTGAGATACTCAGATATTCTGCAAGATTGTCCATGGTAAACAAATCCTAGAAGGATTTCTCCACAAACTTATCCTAAAATTTTCTATATACAATGGGCAATGTACCCATGTGTTTCTGGAACTTTTACATGTGTTATCTCTTTGAATCCTCAAGCAATTGATACAGTTCAGAGCAAAATTCAGTTACTATGTATTAAAAGGCCTATGTTGTGTACATTTTATTATCTCAAGAGAAAACAAATCTGTCATCTGAGGTTTGAGGTAAACACAGGAGCTGAGCAAAGGGATCCAAATGATCTTGCAGGATGATTCAACCAGGGTCTGTAAAATCCCAGTGGCTTGCTCCATATGCTAGGCTATTTCAATCAACATAATCATAATTTAATCAAGAGCCTTTAATCCGTTAAATTCAAGGTTAATACAAAGCTCCTGACATATCCTGTGCCTTTCTTTCTTCACTTCGGCTGCACTCAAGAACTAAGTTGCTTTATTTTCCTCTCTAAACACTTCTATCCATTGTAGGCTTTCTTCACCCAAGAATGCCTGTGGTGAAGTATCCCAAGATTGGAAAAACAAGTACCAAATGTACTCACCATCAAATTGGTATTAACTGATCAACACATAAGTGCACATGTAAGAATAACATCTATTGGATGTCGGGCAAGGGGGGATGGGGGTGGGGGGAGGAGGGGACGGGTATATGCATACACAAAGGGTGCGATACGCACCATCCGAGGGATGGACTCACTTGAAACTCGGACGGGGGGGGAAGGGTAACATACGTAACCTAAACAGCTGTACCCCCATAATATCTTGAAATTAAAAAAAAGAAATTAAAAAAAGAATGCCTATGAAATGAGTTAAGTTAAACTCAGTATCTCCCCATTCATTTGCATCCCTGAAGATCAGCACATGGGTATTTTTATTTTTACTTTCAGTGGGGAAGGAGTGGGTTTTTTTCCTTATACATTGCTTTTGCAACTCATCCAGCTATTTATCACTTCAGTTAGGTTTCCCAGATATAATATAGTATTATTCTGTCCAAATGTACTCTCTTTTGTGTTGGTCATTTTTTCTCTTTTATAATTTAAACCATATTTTCCCTGTGTACAATTTCTCATCTAGGCAACCATTTCTGGTACCCAAAGGTGGACCCAAGGTGACTCTGACCTCCTTCCATAGCTTCAAGGCTAATCAAGGTCTCTCTCCCCCAAATTTAGAATTTTGAATGGAAAAACAACACTAATACACTTGAATGCCAGTTCTCTAGGCAACCGTTTTACAAACTTGCATTGCTGAGAGCCCCTGATCTATACTAGCTTATACTCTTTCAGAGATTTAGTTTAGTATTTGCTTGAATTCCGTGAGTTATACAAGCATGCTTCTAATATATCCCCTTGTGGTTTAAGTTAGCCATTGTCTATTTTGATTACTTGCAACCAAATACAGTCATGTGCCACATAACATTTTGGTCAGCAATGAACTGCATACATGACAGTGGTAAGGCAAGCTTATAATGAGGCTGAAAAATTCCTATCATCTAGTGATGTCTTGATGATCCCGACCCTGTGTAGACCTAGACTAATGTATGTGTTTCTGACTTACTTTTTAATAAAAAAGTTTAAAAAGTAAAAAAAAAAAAAAAATTAAGAATCTTAAAAATAGAAAAAACTTATAGAATAAGAATACAGGAAAGAAAATATTTTTGTACAGCTATACAATGGGTTTGTGTTTTAAGCTAAGTGTTATTACAAGAATCAAAATGTTAAAAAATTAAAAAGTTTATAAGGTAAAAATTTACAGTAAGCCAGGATTAATTTATTAATTAATAATAAATGTATTAATTATTATTTTTTAATAAATTTAGTGTAGCCTAATGTACAGTATTTATAAAGTCTACAGCAGTGTAGAGTAATGTTCTAGGCCTTCACATTCACTCACACTCACTCACTCACTGACTCACCTAAAGAGAATTCAGGCCCTGCAAGCTCCATTCATGGTAAGTTCCCTATACAAGTGTACCATTTTTTAATCTTTTATACTGTATTTTTACTATACCTTTTCTACATTTAGTTATGTTTATATACACAAATTCTTACCATCATGTTACATTTGCCTGCAGTATTCAGTACAGGAACATGCTACAGAGGTGTGCAGCCTAGGCGCAATAGGCTATACCACATAGCCTGGGTGTGTAGCAGGCTATACCATCTAGGTTGTGTAAGTATATTCCATGATGTGCACGTAACAAAGTTACCTAATGATGTGTTTCTCAGTACACAAGATGTCTCTATCATTTAGCATTGTGTGACTGTACATATAAAATAATATATCTACTAATTCTTGATACGATTTCCTAGCCTGCTAAAGAGAACCAAAGAACAGAAAGAAAACCTCCTATCCTTTTTACTTTCCTCCCTTAAAGCTCAGAGTCCAAAATTAGTGCTAAGCTTCCAGTTGCATGAGCTGGCCCATACTGTGTCTCAAGGACCAAATTCCCTTCCCGAGAACACCCCAAACCCCAAATGACAGCTCTGGTGGTGCTGCGTCTTTAATATTTCCAGCAACTGGAAAAGACCTAGGGCAAGAAGAGGCTTTTATAATCCCCGCTCCCTCACAAGAGGCTCAGCTCCCTCAGGCTGTGCTACAGCTTAGAGAGGAAAACAGATGGTGAAACTTTATTATCCCTTCCGAGTCTTTCCATGCTTGTGACAGCTTCATTATATGACATTAAATGGGGCTCTGCCTTTGGAGGAAGGTTTAAGGTTGAAAGAGTATGAACAATATTATTCCATTATTCCCCAATCTCTTAAAAATTCCATCACCTTATCATTGTGTCACGCCTGGCATGCAATAGCACTGAGACATAAAGATATATATTGATCCCAGCCCAGTCTGTAACACAGTTCTAAACCACCTTTCAGCCTATGGCATTTAAATGGCCCGTATTATTCACATTATATTGGTTTGCTACATAGCCATTTCAGACGATGTCTTCTCCCTTATTTGTGGCACTCATTCTGAAGACTACGCACTGACCCCTACTGGCTCTAGCTCCTCTCTCCGCTTTTCTCTGCGCTGGCGCCATTTCCAGGCAGTGAGGTACAATGGCTGCCAGAAGCCCTGCATTTATAAACTCATTGTTAAAAATTTGGCACAAAGAGACAATCTCTGCTGGCAGCAGTTTGACTCAAATCTTGGGCTAGAAATAGGGTCATGTGCCCATCTCTGAACCAATCACTGTTGCTAATAGCAAGAATTATGCTGACGGGTTTAGCTAGGAGTCAGTTTATCTTTCCAGAGGTTGGGATCAGGGCCAGCTCAATTCAAATCACATGGACTGAGTGGGAGAAAGGGAAGCAGAGGCTGGGCAAGATAAAAAATATATAAATGTGTGTGTAATGGGTGAAGGGGAGACGATTGGGAAGAATCCTTTCTTATAGGGAAAATATGTTCTTAATGTACCAAGTTGAAATTTTGAGAATGTTTATCCTCGGAAGCATTGTTTGTCATGGTGGTTGAAATTGTTTTTATTAATATGTCTACAGGTGTGTGTGTGTAAGTATATTTATAACCAACACACACAGACATACATTCAAGCACTACATGTACATATAAGTTACATGTATACATAGACACACATGTAACATCTATGGCTTATTTAATTAACTCTTTTTTTTACCTCATTCCCCTAATGCAGGACTTGTACATTTCTCAGGCAAGTGGTTAGATTTTCGTATATTGTTATAACATAGATATGGCATGTGTTCAGTAATTTTTCACTCAGTCTAGGAAATCATCACTAGATATAGCTGCATATGTATCATTTATGTGATGTGTTCCAAATATTTACAAACAGTGTATACTGTAAACACACAAATATGTGCTATATACAAACACAAATGCTTATGTATATGTATAAATTCTATATGTGTATGTCCCTTTGGGTGTGTGTGTGTGTGTGTGTGTGTGTGTGTGTGTGTGTGTATAGACAAAATAACCAAATTATAGGACAATCACCAGGGGAAAATATTTGGTGTTCCTTCTCCATATGGGAATCATTTGCAAGCCAATGCTTGGCTAAATTACCCTCTCAACTCCACTCTGAACATTTTGTTTACCTGGAGCTAAACAGATTGTTAAGAATCTACTAGACATATCTACATACTCTAATTAATTTGGTTCATAGTCATTCATTTACTAATGTGTCAAACAATTCTGAGATATTTTGGGGATCTCTACTTCAGAAAAACCAAACTCTATTTTGGCTTTTTTTCCCCCATTTATTCTCAGGAATTAAAAAACACATTTTCCGCCCAGAGACAAGGAAAGAGGATTTCATTTCTTCCCTCTACTTCTGGGAAGAACTTTACTTACCCCTTCTCTCTTCTCATAAGTCTTCTCCAGCCTACTGAACTACCCTGTGGATTTTGATTCAGTCTGATAGTCTCGAATTTTTATTTTCTGCTAAGAAATAGAATAGTGGCTCAATTCCTGATTCTGAGCCATGTGCAGTACGTTGAAGTTAAAAGGTGTTAACTGCACCTTAAAGTTAAAACTACATAGATTTTTCTCCACTGTGGAACACAGTGTCATATCTCTCTCCTTTTGCTTTCTCTAGCCCTATGAGCCTAAACAGGAAGTGAGGCAAACTTTAGGGTAATGTTATGAAGGTTTTCTCTGAGTTGACTTCAATCCTAATCTTTTACAGGATATAGTTTTTACTTTATTTGAACATTGTTCCCAACTGCAAGTCTTCACTCCTGGCTTGCGTGTTCATGGGCTCTGTTGCTAACCGGGCAAATCGCACTAAACCAAGTCAGATTGCTGAAGTTGAACGGACATTCCCTGAGCCCCTGCATTCACACAGGCACCCCCATCTGCTGTGACCCTAAAAGAGTCAATTCTAGCACTTTTGCGAGTTCAGGTTCTGCTAAGTCCCTGCAACGGAGAAAGAACAGATGGGAAGGAAGTTGTAGAGTTTTTTTAAACCATCAACATTAAATCTAATCTTTCAAAATTTAGAAAAGGAAAGAAAAACTGCAATAATCATTATCATTTCAGATTAATGAATGGAATGAGTCTAAATGAATATAAAAACACCTGGAATTGAGTATTTGGTTACCTCCATCTAAAACTATTTTGGATTCAGTTTTTCTTCACATCTGTTTAGCTTAGAAATTTTGGAATAAGGACAGAGTGGAGAGAATTGATAGAATTATCTGGATAAATTACTTTTGCATTTTCTATTCACTGAGAGATAAAATCTCACATTTTATTAAAAATCCACTACTCTAAATATAGACATACGCTTCTCAATAGTTTACACTTAAATAGTTACACTCTTATTTTTAGCTGAGAATAAAAAAGATAAATACATACATAAGACATTCTATTATGTTTATATATATCAATATATTTATTTAATTTTTTCCTATTAGAAATACTTTAATGTTAAAATTCAATAAATAGCTATGATATTAAGAATTTGCTTTCTGCATAGCACTATTGGAGCAGAATGTACATTCTGACATCGATTTATTATTGAAATGATAAGAAGTAAATTATATACTGAGAACAATGACAACATTTATGACTTCTATCATCATGACTATTTGTATTGGGTCTTACAGCATTCACGGAAACATGCACTTAAACTTTAGGAAAATTCAGGGAAAGAAACAGGTTTTAACTCCATTTTACAGAAGTGGAAACCAGAGTGATTTGCCCAAGGCCATGTGACCAGGAAGTGGTGGAACCAAGACGTAAAAGTGCATCTTCTGAATGAAAATTGTGTCCTTTTTCCGTGATACCGCACAACTGATCAAATAACAATGAAAGGTCTAGTGCTCAAAGAGACACCCTTAGTGCTGTAGCTGTAAAGAGTGAGAAAAAAATTACTGCTGGCTGAATGGGCAGAGGAGGTATGCAACATTTAAGGAGGCCCTCACTCTCAAGTGTGGGCCCTGAACTTGAACAACCCTGCTGGTTAGTACTACTGAACCTGGAAAAGGGTATAAGAGAATAAGAAGACAAAGCATCCCAGGGGAAAGCATACCCAAAGCATGGGAATGAGTGGAGAGCAGATAAACCAGCTTAAATGAAATGGGGGATTCGAATAGGAAAGATGGGTGTTCAAACAGTGGACAATGAGATTAAAAATGTAAGTTCAGGCAGATTGTACCAGATCTTGAATACAGGCTGAGAAGATTAATCTAGTGCTGTCCAATAGAATGTTCTGCTATGACGGAAATATTCTATGTCTGAGCTGTGCAATGCGATAGCCACCAGCCACAGTGACTATTAAACACTTGAATGTGGAAAGTTCAACTGAGAAAGTGAATTTTCAATTTCCTTTAATTTTAATTAACTTAATTCAAATAACTACATGTGGTTGATGGCTTCTATTTTAGACAGCACATCATCTAAATCATTCTCAGAGGGGAGTTACTTTATACTTTTCAACTAGTAGTGGTCAAATAAGATTGTGTTTCAGTGAATTAAAATGAAGGTGCTAGATTTTTCTCCCAGAAGACATGGTGAACAGTTTGGTTGAGGTTGTCTGTATCAATATAGATTTGCACAGGCAAAGGACTCAAACAGGAGGGGTAGGAGTAAAAGTGGAAATAAGAGGAATTATAAAGAAGCAGTTTATTGTACTTGAGTACTTTTTAAATGTAAGATACCAGTTTTCCTTCTTTAGTGCCTGAGGGACAATAAAATAATTGAAAAAAAATAGGTTAATAAGCACAGGCAGCTGGTTTTGAGGTAAAGACGATTTGATATTTTTAAAGCATCTGCATAGCATCTACAGGAGAATTCACTAAATGTCAGTGAAAGCAGTGTATCAACTTTAGAGTGCTTTGCAAAGGCAGGAGGCATTGCATTTAAAATATCTGTTTGGCACTGTCTAGGAGAGAGTTCATGGTAAAAGCTTGTAAGGAACAGAGCCACATTCCAATCCAGACTTTCCTTACTCCAAGTAGAGTGCTTATTTTTGTCTATACTCTTAAGGAACATGAGAAATAGAGAAAAAAAGAAAGAGAAAAGAAAAGAGATTCCCTCACAAGGGAGTCAGGCTCAGCTCATATGAGGCTTACATCAATGGACTGATATAAACCAAATCTTGAGGCCGTTGCTTTCATGTTGTGATCTTCATCAGTTTGTTTTTAGATCTATGGCTAAGTGAGATTTAGCCTTATTTCCTGAGATATTAAATTCTGTTAGTGTTGGTTGAACATTGTCTTTGTTCAAGGCACTATAGCAGGCTTTGGGATAGCTATAGAGAAGAATCCTCCACCCGAAAGAAGTCTATAATCTTATTGGAGCTCAAGGAATTGTACTGCAATGAAGAATATATCGAGGTACATTATTCGGTTTAAGTCTAAAGGAGGAAGGAAGAGATGCCAATTTGTGAAAGATATCAGCAAGGGGTTTATGGAGGAAATTATAATCTTACAGGTTGGTATAGAAGGATAGTTAAGGCACTTTCAGATATGGACAAAATGTCAAGGCTATTCCAAGTACTAGATTAATTGTAAGTAACATTATTGCAGTGAGCCTGTGAAGTGGCTTTGAGGAAATTAATTGGTCTTTTTTGTAAGTCCAAACTGGTGATGTATGTCAAGGGTCATACCATGGAGAGTCTTGAAGTTAGATGTATTCATTCATCAAATATTTATCAAATATCTGCTAAATGCAGAGTATTCTCTTAAACAGTAATGGCAGTATGACAGGTTCTTTACCATGAAGCTCAGATTTTAGGGGGGAAAGAGACAGTACACAAAAATAATTAAATAATAAAGTAGTTTTAATTAGGGCAAGTTCTTTTAGGAAATTAAAGATGATGTTTAAGTATGAAGCAGGGCACCCTCTGAAGAGTCAATGGAGGCTTTTCTGAGGAAGTAACATGTAAGCTTAAACCTGAAAGATCTGTGGGCATTAACTGGATAAAAAAGATTTGGATAGTTGGTGAGGGGAGGAAGAATACATGGATTGTTTCAGGCATGTTCAAAGGTCCTGGGGAAGGAATAAGCTTGCTTAGTTCGAGGACCCAAAAGAAAGTCAATGTGGCTGATGTGTGGGAGTGATGGGGAAGGTAAGGAGAGATGAGGTTGAGGCCAAACTGGAGACAGATCAGGCAGGGCCTGTGGCCTACTTAAAGCGTTTTGACCTTTACTCCAAGAGCAATGGGTAGCCATTGGATGATTTCTAAAAGGGGATAACACCAAGTTTGGAATGCTGCACCTAGTAGGGGTTTTATTTGCAAATTTTATAAATCTGCTTAGCTAGTTTAAACAGAAAAATGGTTAAAGATATGAATTAGTTTAAACAGAAAACTTAAGTAAAAGATATGAAGTAATTTAAAGAGAAAGTGAAATGATTGAAGACTATTAGAATAAGAGCATTAGGATGCACAGACGGGCTCCGAGGCTGCTCCGTTAGAGACTCTCCTGCCACTCCTGCTGCTAGGAGAAGGGACATCAGATTTTATCACTGATGCTTGCCTACAGGACATTATTAATAAGACTTCAACCTGAGCTGTCTCTCAAATGTTGACAAATGTCAATGCTTGTATGCCACATTCTTCTTCCTCTGAAGAATCTTCCTTCTTTATGTCACTTCTTTCTGAATTAAAATCTCTAGGAATATGTTTGATAGATCACATACTTTCTGCCTTCGGGAAGCATGGACTTTTAAGGTTGGAAATTTCCTCAAATATTAAGAAAGGACTTAAAGTTCCTGGATAACCAAAAAAAAAATGCAATGTCCACAAAAGGGGCTATATTTAATTTTATAGAAGCCATTAAAATTTTGGAACTGAAGAGATCCATGACTAGAGCTGTATTTTAGGAAAATAAATCTGGCAATCATATGTAGTCTAATGGGTGTGAACTCTATTAGGTGCCTTTTGCAATGTTTTAAGGAAGCAGTAAATGTCTTAAGCAGAGGATCAGTAGTATGAAAAAACAGGATATACATGAAAAACATTCTGGCCAGACTATCTACATCACACTTTTAAAATGGGAAAGATCATAAATGACTCTAAGTTTTCAAACTGGCATGACTGTGAGAATGTGACAATCAGAGAAATTTGGGCCATTTTTCTTTTTTTTTTTTTGGCAATGCTCTTGACATTCTCAAGTGAGAATATCCAATGGGTAGTTGGAAATAAGTTTCTTGAACTTAAGAAGAAGAAGATAAGGGCCAGATAAATAGACACCGCTATTGTTTGTAAGGGTGGGGGAACCACTTCTTCATTGGTGTTTACTGACATTTTATGGAACCTCAAATATATAACTTTTAAGGTCTCCTACCTCTCCACTTAGTCAGCACCAGGGAATGAGGGCAGTTGCTCTGACTGTTAAATGCGGGAGCAATGAACTTGGCATGTTTGGCCATGCTTTGCCCTTTTTCATTCTTGGAAGTCAATTCTTGCTTTCAGTCACTTTTCCAACTGCTGGTACTAGTTGTAGGGTGAGGAATTAGGAATTGTAGCTTTTGGAAAAACAGTATCAAGACCTTGACAATTTTTTTATGTTGGCTAGGAACAGCAAAAAATAAAACAAGAATAATTTGGGGGAGAAAAATATACATGTTGAGTGATGGAGCATCTGGTGTTGCCAGAGTAAACAGTCTTGGACTTTGAATTTTATACGTGGGCAGGATGTTTTGACATCAGTGGCTTTTGAAAGCTTGTGTGGACCGGCTTAAACTGCTGCAACCTGGAAAAAAGCTTGAAACTCTGGGTCAAAGGCATTTTGACTTTGGTGAGTGACCTCAGACTATAACAGCTTTGTCCACAGCCAAGTGTGATGTTTCCATAGAGGTAATAACCTAAGTAAACCCGGGCCTTAAACAAAGGTATTCAGACCCCAGGAAAGACACTTGGGCCCTGTCATAAGTGCTCAGGCGGTGGAGGTGCAAACAGGAGGTTCAGTAAAAGGTCTGAGGACATTTTAGGGAGTGTCAGAGGACTTCAGCCAAGCAGATGTTAGCAAACTGATGACAATTTTAGCGGGTGGGCCAATGCAGAACACTACGCAGGCACCATATGGCCTGGCATTTCAGGCTAGACTGAGGTATGCAGAGACAGCTAGCTAGTTTCAACCTGTTTTCACTTTTTGCAAGGTGCAACTAAATGTCATTTCTTAGTCTCTCTTGAAGTTAGCTAGGACAACGTGATTGAGTTTTAGCTGATAGAATGTGATGATAACGATGGTGTACTATTTTCAGGCCTGGATCATATAAACCTTCCTCCTGCCATCTTTCTGTTTTATTTCCTTCTATTAGCTTAGTCAGGTGAACATGATGACCTTGGGAGCCACCTATGGAAGAAGGTAGGACTAAAGAGAAAATTAAAATTAGGAAGTATCACACATATGGAGGTCTTGCTTCCCCCCAAAATAGTAAATGCTTAGGATTTAATCTAACATCTTGCTGGTAAATATCTCCCAGTTGAGATTAAGTCTATAGGTTATGGATTACAGGTGGACCAGACTGACTGGCATCCTAATGATGTTAAAAATAGGCAGAATATTTCCATCTACTCTTTCCTTCACTCAAATACCAAGGAATTTCTGCTATGTCTTTAAAAAATATTTCTGAGTACTGAATTCCTAATTTTACTTAACAGAAAAACTGTTCTAGGAGCTGGGGAGTGTATTGTCTGAGAAAAATTAATTGGTATGAGGCCAGTGCTGCAATAATCTCGGATATCTGGTTGCCATTACTGTGAAGCAAAAATATTAAAACCACAATAAGATACTGTTATGCACCTACACACCTAAACGTGGATAAAATGAAAAATACTGTCACATGTTGGTGGGGATGTGGAGCAACCAGAGCTCTGAGTATTGCCCAGGGAGTATAAATTGGTACATCTATTTGGTAGTTTCTCGTAAAATTAAATATTCTTCTACCCTATGACCCAGAAATTCTATACCTAAATGCTTATCCAAGCAAAATGAAAATACATCCTCAAGAACACTTATACAATATTGTCAAATATATAATCCATAACTTTTAAAAAGCTGGAAATAGTGCAGACATCCATCAACAGCAAAAAAAAAAAGCAAAAACAAAAACTGTAGTATATTCATACAGTAGAGTACTAATCAGTAATACAAAGGAATGAGCTATTAATACACATAACAACATAGATGAATTTCAAAAATATTATGCTGAGTGAAAGAAGCAAGCTCCTAAAGAATGCAAATTTATGACTCTCTATATATGTACTTCTAGGTCAGGCAAAATTGATTTATGGTAAGAGAAATCAAAACAATGGCTATTTCATGATGGACAGGGATTTCTTGGGAAGTGCACAAGAGAACTTCCTGGAGTGACAAAAATATTCTACTTCTTAATACAGGCATTCGAAACTGATTGAACTGTACATTTAGATCTGTATATTTCACTATTTGTAAATCATGCCTCAATGAAACCTTAAATAATAAATTAAAAAATGTCTACATAAAAAAATGAGGCATAAAACTCTGAGGTTTGAAAGAACCATACCCATTCTAGCAAGCAATAACCTAGGCTTGAACTGCTAAAGGAGTTTCAACTCTATCCAGGCATAGAGAACTTCCCTAGACAGGCCTACGAAGAATAGAAAAAAATGGAGAATGAATTTTTACTCTTTTTTTCTGTGACTTTTTAATTCATGTGGAATTTTGTTTTGATTTTAATTCTATTGAACTTGCAATTTCATTTAATCTTTAACTTCTCTCTGGGAATCTGATAATGTCAGGGAGCTTATAATCACATTTGGGGCATCTATATATTGTGACTGTATTTTTTACTGGAGAGTTGTTATACTTTGTATCATATGGCTATCTTAATGTGGTCCTTTAATTTTCTTGGAGAGCCCCTGAAATGCTGTGTCAGACAATATGGCTGGACAAAATTTGGGTTGAGAAAAAGAATAGGGAGCAAAATTTCTGACTCAGTACAGAGACTTCTGATCAAACTTGTGCTTCCAGCTGAGGTCCCAGAAAGATGCTCAAAGTGGTGGGAGTTGCCATGGTCCCCAATTGTGGTGAGTGGGCAAGGAATTATGAGGTCCAGGTAGTCGGAGCATTGGGTCCCTATGTAAAGCTGCATCCTCCTTCTGAACTTTAGTAATATAAAAGTGATTGTGTTCTCCATCTGCAGTATCATATATCTCAAATCAAAATTTGGGTGATGTGGAGAGGTAGATGTTTCCTTAAAGTTGATATTTGCAATCAGTAATATTTAAATTGTCCACAGAAAGAATGAACAGAGAGAAACAAAGAGGACTGAGAAAAAAATTGTTAAAGTATATTATTCATAAGGAATCTGAAAGAATTAAAAATAATTCAGTAAATTAAATAGAGAATAAAGGACTGAGAGACAGGAGAAGCTACAGAAGGGTAGAGATAGCCAAAGAGAAACTTTAAGATCGAGTCAGCCAGGTTCAATGATGCAGCCATCTAAAAAGAGGACAGATGAGAAGGCAACTCTGTGTCCTGGTATCAGTTCAATTACAAAATACATGGCAATTTCTAAAAAGCCTTGAAATGCACTGTCATTGTTCATTGCTAGCATGTAATCATTATTGGAATGAACATAAGTTCCTCAAGGGATAGGATTGTGTGCCGTTCATTTTGTGTGTCGGCTCCCGGTTGGCATTGAGCAATGTACAAGTGGAATAAATGGCTTTATATTTCCTCACCACGATGTTGAGTTAATATTTTTCTTATTCACATTTTATAGGTAAAGAAACAGAACGCTTGGCCAGGATCATCAATTTAGGTTAATGATAGAGCCAGACTCCTGATTGTTGCTACCATGCTCTGTTCAATGGCAGTAAGATACTGACATCTCCCCTACCACACCTCCTTCTCATCTCTGTTCAAATGTCACTTTCTCAACAAGGCCAACCCTGACCATTCCATTTAAACTACACTTCCTTTTCCAACCATCCACCCCGTTTTAAGGCTCTTCACAGCATTTATTACCTTCTAATACGTTATAAAATCAACTTATTTGTTGTATTTATAATTTACTGTTGATCTAGAATGTGGGCTAGAGAGAAATATTTTTCTTAGCTTTGTTCACAGATATCTTCCAGATGCTTGCAAGAGTGACCGGCATTAAGTAGATATTTTAAAATTACGTGTTGACTGAATTAAAAGTTATAGCTCTTTGGAAGCAAAAGAAAGTAAAACAAAACACCTTTTTAGTCTCAAGTTTAATTGAGTTTCAGAAAATATGTGACTGTATTTTTTTTTTTACTTTTCAATATTATAAAATCCTTGAACCTAAGTAATGAGTAAAAATTAGTATTACTACTACTTCGTTGTAAGTTATGTAGCACACTGAGCTATTTGGCAGAAAATAACTCTAAAACATAATATATGTTAACATATGTAAAGTGGATAGTGACTGATTTTCAAAACATTATTCATACATGTGTGACTTTAATTAGGAAGCTATAATAGATACATTATGAATTTTCATGAAGAAAAAAGCCAGCATCTGGACTTGAGATTCCACACAAAGAGAAAGCTGGGTTTCTTCCTCTTTTTTCAGAGACCATAAAACCTAAATTTCTTTCATTCAGAATTTCCTCAGAAATAGCAAAATAAAACTCTAAACTGTAAAGTCAATAAGCTGTCACCACCAATTTTAACACTGGTAATTCAAAGGTTATAAAAAAAAGGACCACAATTACGTATTTTTTAATTTTCTCACAGAACTATAATGAAAATATTTTCTATAAGTTACTGTTTTATACATGCGATTTCAAAAGATATATGGTTGTTATATGGTTGATATATGGTTGTATATTTATCTGAAAATGTTCATACTTTTTGTTGTTTCTTTAAAATTATCACCTATCACTTTCTGAGATTTGAATTTTTTAACATTGTAAAAAAATACCTCAAGAAACATTATTCTCAATATTCATACAAAATATTTGAAGAGATAATGATTTTATATTAAACTCTCATAAAGAATTTTCTACTGTGTATAAACAGATTTGTCATCTTCAAAATATTAATATATAAAAGGCAATAACTTTTAATTCACTAACATTTCCACTTAGCTCCTAGAGCACATATCTTATATAATAAAGTGTCTTGTAACTGTTCCTTTAATTTATAATCTCCCCAAGAATTTTAAGATACTAAACTACTGAAATTTTCTTCCGCCTTCTGTTATTAAACATAAAATAGGCATTCAAAAATATTTGTTTGATATAACAATTGGAAATTTATTTGAATCCTTCCCACTCAATGCAAATAGCTATACATACTTATATAAAAAAGTAAGGGCCATTGTCATTCTTTAAGCCAAGGAAATAAGTAATTCATCTAAGAAGTCGAAAAGCTTTATTTTTTCCTTTTTTGTTAAATATTAAATAATTCAACCCCGCTTTTTTACAAAATTACTGAATGCATAATATGGCTTTGATCAAAGTCAAATATATATACACATGTATGTATCCATATCCATCTATATGCTATGTACTGTGTTAGATACATTAGTGCATGCTTTATTTATTTCCTGTCACAATATCTCTTAAAGGCATCATTGTACTTCATAGACAAGAAACTTGACGCTTACAGAAGTAAAATTAATTGCCTAAGGTTTTACTGGCAGCAACAACGTTGTTATTTAAATGCAAATCTTTAGAATACAAATTCAATTATCTTTCCAAAGTAACACAGCTGATTCTTTACAATCATATTCCACCTTCAAACAAACAGGTATTACTGGTATACATTAAACATGTATATAACATACTAGAACACATTATATAAGACAGAGTAGCCTCTAAACATAGATAAATACCTCCAAATGGATACAAAGTAATGCACACACAGGTGCAGGACTGGCTTTCTTGATTTGACATTATGTATATGCATCTAGTGAAACAGTTGCATTTCAGCCCTTTCTATAGAAGAATGGCAGTTTTTTTATGACAGGAAGGATCAGATAATCTTAATTCATCATTTACTTTGCATTTGCTCTTAATCATTTTCCTATCTTGCACTATGAGTTAGTGATGTTTATATTTATTGTTTAGCATTACAAAAAATTTATCTCATAGCCTAAGTTCAACTCTATTCTCTTTAAGTTATTCATTATTTGCCATGTGTTAGGCATCTGATAGATATTTAGATATTTACTTTACTGAGTCAAGACTATATGGTAGGTTTTCTCTGAAACTAAGACCACTAGGTCAGTTAAAGTGCTCCATTCAAACCACTGTGAATTATATTGCTGATTTTAAATGAGCTTCTATCCAGGCTGTTCAAGCACATGTTCCCTTTGGCTCTCTGGTCTCTCTCATTTTATTGTACCTTCAGGAATTAAGAAAATCAAGTTGAATGCTCAGTTTTATGTATTCTCTTCATAAGTAGCCTCTACCATAAATGTCAAAGCTTAAAGATTCATAAATCTCTCCATCTACAATAGGATTCATGAAAGAAAACTCCAAAATTTTTATTAATTATGACAAATAAAATTGAAAATGCCCACCTCTGGGTTTGCTCTTTTCATGACCATAAAGGCCACTAGCATACGGATGCATCTTTTTGGTAGGGCTTATAATCTCTGATTCATCTCCAATTCTGAAAAAAATCATCCCTGCGGGGGGTCTGATTTACATTACTGGAACAGGACAATGGCTCTAATCTGCAATCTTCTATTTTGTTTCCACTGATCGAAGACCATTTTCAACTTTAACTTGCCTGTTTTCCCTTTTCTCTAGGTACAAAGCTGTTTTGATTACAGGAGGATGAGATGGTGATGGTGGTGGTGGTAGTTGTGGTTTAGTGGTGGGGTGTGTGTGTGTGTGTGTGTGTGTGTGTGTGTGTGTAGGAGGTGGGATGGGAGGGGGGATGGGAGGCAGCATACATGGGCTGTATTTGTTAATCTGCTTATAAACCTAACAGATTTTTCAGCTGAAATTTGGCCAATGTTAATTGTACATGCTGAATTCACGCTGGGAAAATCTCCTTGGGAAAAAAAAAAAAGGCAGAAAGCACAGCCGGCCTGTTATGTAAGATGTTTATTTTCATCCAATCCAACCCACCATAGGCAGTACAGAAAATAGGCCAGTGCTTCTGACCGGTGACATCACCTCATCATCAGGAGAAAGCGGGAAAGGCTGATCACCATATTGTTAGTAAAGAGGATAATTTCCTTTCACCATTGTTTTCCTTGTGGAAACCTTTATTTCTGGGGATAGTGATCTCATCTCCCTTTGATGTTTATTTCTTCAGATTCTGTAATAACAGTGAAGCTACCTGGATTTCAGTTCTTGTGCTATGCACATAAACACTTATTACAGTACTTTTTCTTCAGGTCCCTAAACTTGGAAAGATTGGATCGTTTTAGCAGAACATTGAATATTCTAACAAAATGGTGGAGGGGGGAGGGATAATCATCTTGATATTTAATTTTATGCAGTATGTCACATAGCGTTGAGTAGTTTGCCTTGCAGAATGCCTCCTTTTCTTAAGCCGCTTCACATGTATATGTGGGTAGATGGGCATTGTGTTTATTTCATGAATATTAAGAATTAAATGCACAATTATTAAAAAGCGTTTTAAGGAGCTTATTATGTTATAAAATAGACTTTTTGCAATTTCTATGTAGTAAAGTGGCCGACATTGTATGTGTGCATACAGTTTTTTTCTATTAATTTAAAATTAAAAAGAAACTGAAAACATGGTACTGTTTAATTTAAAGGTTGATTCAGCTGCTTAGAAAATAAACCGCAATAAAACTAACTATTCTATGGTTTTGTTTATGACAGCTTTGGCAAAATGACTTTTCTGTTAAGGGACAATCTTCAGAATTATTCTAATTCACCCACTTGTTTGTAAATACTGTATTTGCCTAGTCTTGTTTTATTCTCCCTCTAGAGGAAAGCAGTGGGTATTACAATTCAAACTTCAAAAAAAATCTAATATTGCCAGTATGTCTAATTTAAATACACTACAATCAAAAGAATAATTCCTTGACTTCATTTATATTCTTAACTCAGTCCTAGAAGCTATTATCTTAAGTGGCTCTAAGTTTGCAGCACCTTTTCCTTTAACCCAGAGAATCAATATCTTAAGGTTTTTTGTTTGTTTGTTTTTTTGTTTTTTATAACCTCAAAACCAAAATCTTAACCCTGGTGAAGAGCGGTTTTATTAGGAAATATGAATGTACTGAAAAGTTCAGAACTTCAGTTTCTAGTGTAATGAATGGTGTACATTTGTGGCTCCAAAATCTGATTAGTGTGTTCTGGGAGTCAGGTTACATCTGCTGTGCAGTCTTTGGGAACACTGGAGGCCATTTAATGTTGTATAAATTAAATATTCACAATAAAAAGTGGCCCAGTAATCTGCAGACATGACAGACAAAAATTAGAATTTGAACAAAAGTATTCATACACACTCTGTCTGGAGATGAGTACAGGAAAGGGCTCCCTTTTTTGCTTTCTAGAGACATGAATGGTTTGCTTTGGGGAAGTTGTCTAATCCATCGGAGCCTATTTTCTCTATCAGTAGAATGGGAATAATTATATCTCCCTCCAGTAGTGTGAGGACCAAATAAAATGTGTAAAATGCCTAATATGTGGCTGACTGAGAGTAAATGCTTTTCTATTGCTGTAATAAAAATTCTCTGGTTTGAGCTGGGAAGTAAAAACATAAAAATTAGCAAAACCTTTCAGGCAATTCCCCTCATTTCTTGATATATTCTCTTCCGTGCTTTATACTTTCAATTTCGGAGTCATGGCATGATTTTCTCTTCAAAAAATTGTTGCCAGTTGTAGGTGAACAGTCTAGAAAGAGAAATCCACGATTCTATGTGTCAGTGTGGGGCTATGCGGCTGTGTTTGCAGTGGGACATAGAACGAGAGGGAGAAACAGGCAGCTCTTTATGTTTTGACCCAAAAGAAATTCAACATACAAAGTTTAAAAAAGCAAGATACAGTAGAGTGTCATAATACATGTTCTATTTGCATTTTAAAAGTCTAAAAAATTATGTATGAAACTATTTGCAGAAGGGTGGGTTTAGGTAAAACTTTGGAAAATTTTCCTTTCTCTGTACTATTTGCATAAAAATATTTCCATAGATAATATACATGGTAAAATTTCATAAGGTGGAAACTAAATATTTCTCTCCCTTCTGAACTCTAGTGCCTTAGTTTCCCTGCTAAAGGTACCCACTGTTTACAGTTTATTTTATCATTTTCTTAAGAATTTTCTAGGCATAATGTATATATATGTACATGTATATATCATACTTGATTTTTTTATTTGCAGCAGTTGTGTTCTATACAGCCAATTTTTTTTAGGTTTATTAAGCACCAAACGGTTTGAAAATATTTTGCAGACTTTATATAAATTCTCCCTAAGTTCATCACTACAGAATATTATACTAGTCCAATAAGATTTTACCATCTCGGTTAAGTAGGAGTAAACCTATCATTTCCTCTGTTTGATACTCCTCTTGAACATTAGTAAGCCTCCAATAAATTCACTTGATCATTCCATTATTCAAGAAATGAAATAGGAAGAGCAAAATAATTGATATACACTGTGCTTTATAAGCACTAACATTGGCAGTTGAAACTTGGAAATAAAATCACCAAATCTTGTTTAAAAGATTTTTTTTTTAATGCAAAGAGCACTGACAACTTCCCCCAAAATAATTCTAATATAAAGTGGTCTTCTGGCTTCCCAATATTTTCACCTTGCTGATGCCTGGCTGCCACCTAAATCATTGTAAGAGAGACACGATTGAGTTTTTACTTCCTTTCACAACTTCTTCACGGCAGATTATGTTTCACTTATTTATTTATCTATTTATTTCCTTTAGGAACATTCATTAATCTCTTCACAAACAATCATAAAGGTTTCCAGAATTCTGATTACGGGCTGGGGAGACAATAACCACAGAGGACTGAGCTGAGGTTCCTTTTCAACAAAGGGAGGATGTCATTGGAAGCTCGCGATGGGACTGAGACGAGGTTCTAGAAAATAGTCTGAGTCACTCTTATTAGGAGAGTCAGAGAGAACAGCTGTGCAAAATTAGTACCAGTGTCTTCCTACCCTCCATTTTAAACTTTTCAAAGGATTTTTTTTTTTTTTTTCTGGTCAATTCCTCCTGAGAAGGACGACCTAATCAGACATAATCTTTGCTTTTAGAGGTTACCATGGTGACTGGCCAGGACAGACCATCTTCGCTCAGCATCGTAAACACACATTTTGTATGGTGCTGAATAAGCCTGTATTCCATCAGAGTTTTTCTTTGAATGATAAAACAAATAGGGAACATTGAAATTGTTCACAGCAATCAGAAATGATATTTCCCCATATTGATTTTTTTTCCTTTCTTTTTGCCCTTTCTATATCTGCGCCATATCTTTTGAAGTCTACATCAAGGCACAATACTTATTACAGGAATCAAAACAGAGCGAATTTTTAAAAAGTATGAACCAAGACAGTGAAAGGTTTACCTACCATTTATGTTCTGTTAAGTGAAAGACAATTTCACTCACCAGGGTTGACAGATATCAGAGACTGACAGAAGGCAATACTGTGGCTAAATGAATATAAAAGCAGTCATTAATTGGTGTGAGGTGGGGTAGAGAAAACAATGCATACTAATTATTTAGCTCTTTAAAAATAGCCTTTATTTTTCAGAGCAGTTTTAGTTTCATAGCAAAATTCAGTGGAAAGCATAGTTTCCTTTTACCCCCTGTTCCCTACAGCCTCTGGAACCATGAACATCCCCCACCAGAATGGTACATTTGTTTCAGTTGTTGAACGTACATTGACACATCATTATCACCCAAAGTCCATTAGGGTTCACTATTGGTATTGTACATTCTTTGGGTTTAGACAGGTGTATAATGACATGTATCCTCATTATAGTATCATTCAGAATAATTTCACTGCCCTAAAAGCCCTCTGTTCTCTGTCTATTCATCCCTCCCTCCTCCCAACCCCTGGCAACCACGGATCTTTTTACTATCTTCATAGTTTTGTCTTTTCCAGAATGTCACATAGTGGGAATCATGCAGTATGTAGCCTTTTCAGATTAGTTTCTCTCACCTAGTAACATGCATTTAAGGTTTTCTCATTTTTTAAAAAAGGAAATCCCATTTTCCTATTCTGCCACGTGATCTTTTCATTTTCCTAAGGCTTCTTAGCGAAGTGTAGGCAGTCACAAAATGCCAAGCACAAAGTGGTTAAAAATTTGAAATCAGTTTTTTAGGTGGGGAAAAAAAGGAGCTAATGGAAACATATATGACAAAAATAATGAGAAACAAACAAACACTACCACCACTACCAAAACACAAAAAAGCAAGAGAATGACTAACCTGGACTCTGTAATGCATAAGCTTTAGAGAAGTAGATATGACTGATGGGGGGAGGAGGAGGAGGAGGGCCTCTGATGATGAGCGAGAATGTATGTGAAGAATCCCTCAGCAAAACTACCTTTAACTTCTGGACCCTGCAAAGCATACAAATGCTATTGGTCAGGGGTTGAAGAAGTGAGTAATCCTCTGTACCCCCACCTCAAATTACCCAGCAAGCAGAAGAAATACCCAGAGAATTATTAACATTCTCTTTGCTGGTAGGCTATGACTCAGTGTTAGGTCTGAAGCCTTCTCCAATCCCCTGATTAAAATTAATCGCCTCCTCTGTGCTCTCCAAGCTCTTTGTTTATGACTCCTGTGAGCAGATTAATCATTTTAGGTTCATATTACTGTTATTTATATTCTAATTTTTCTTCTTTACTAGACTGAAAATTCCTGTAGGACAGGTATCTTGTTTTTCTTCAACTGTGTGTTATGCAAAGTACCTTACAGACAGTAAACGTTCAGTGAACGCTAGTTAAATCAAACTGAGTTTGAATTTGTAGTTATATGATAGGAGTCCTTCCCCTAACAAGGGGGCAAAGCCCTTATGGATGGCAAAATCCCTCTACCACTTTTATTGTAATCTAGCAGAAAGGATGGCAATGATAGATAAAAACATGGTGGGCAAATATTTTGAGATATTATCTTTTTCTTTTCTCCGAACTCCCCATCAGTCTTTCTGGGTTTTGGTTTACAAAAAAATATAAACAGTTGGAAGAAGGAATTTGAAGGGATAGACAGATTATCTTGCAATAAGCTAACGCACAAAAAACAACCTCCCACCAAATATCCTTTTAAAGAGAACATTGGCTTGGGGTGGGGGAGAAATAAAAAGTGAAATAGAGAGGTGTACATATCTCAAACACGAAGGAGAACTGTGCATTGCAATGCTGCTGGAAAGGCCACAAGACCAAGGGAAAAAAAGCACATAAGGCAGATGGCCCCCCAAATGCAGTATGGTAAAAAAATTTCCATGCCTGAATCATGGCTCAGAACAGCAGAGAATCCCTGGATTTGAAGGGAACCAAGCAGATGGAGATAATGGATGTTCCAGAGAAAATCAGTGTGGACAACTGACTAGAAAGCAGATGGCTTCTCCCTCCCCCACCTGCATTCCCTAGCCTTCCAACTACCCTGCCAAGATAAAATCCTGGAGTGGAGGCTAGAGTAGAACCACAGGGAAGACAAATCAAAAGTTTATGAGGTTAAGGTTCCCAGCAGTGGTGCAATGGGGGTTCTGTGTAAAAAATTAAGTTGAATTATAGTGAAATATATATAGATATAGTTATAGATAGATACACAGCATGGAGTGGAATAAGCTTCCACTCTTGAATCTCAGTATCTCTCAAATAGAAGGGAGGCAGAGGCAACAGCTTACTGTGAAATAAAAAGAAATAATTCAATGAGATCTCATTTCTCAGTCTGAAACTCTAAAATCAATAGATTCAGCTCTAAGTAGATTACCAGTCTCAAAATGTATTGCCATTTGGAATGAGGTAAAATTATATAAGATTAATAAAAATGAACTCTGTATACTACTATCTGCACATTCATATTTACTTACCAGAGTTCGTATTTTGTAGGAGACAGTTTCTAGTTCAGTGAAAGAGTTGAGGCCATTATCATAAAATCCTGAAGTTCAAAGTGGCATCCATGACCAACATACACAAATATATATATAATATATATTATATGTAATATTACATAAAATACATACATATTCATATATTCATATATATTTAATCACAGAAAAAAATACTCCTTTGCCTGTGAGAGTCCTCCTCCTGCATTCTCTCTGATCTCCAACTTAACTCCAACTCAAATGCTTTATCATAGCCAGTGAGGCCATTCCTTATCCCCTTTCCTGCCATATTTCCAAACCTAACCATCTCTTTTTACAGCATGCTGAATTGTGTTGAGTAGCTTGCATTCCTTAATCATGCTGTGTGATTTCACCTTTTCATATTCAGCTGGCTTTGCCTGCAGTTCCTTACATCTACACCGTAGCAGTCCAGATGAGCCCTACAACTCAGAAAGGCTAAGGAGAGCACTTCCTGTGTATATCCTCCACTCATCCCTCAGGTAGAATTGTCCACTTTCTCTTTGTGTCCCACTGCACCACGCACATCCTTCATTTATTCATTCATCAAACACCTATTAAATAATATCTACTATGTGGCAGACACTGTGCAAGGTGCTGTCCTTCTGAGGAAGGAGGTTTATACTTTCTATGGCCATGCATACTATAATGGTTGCAGCTGTGGTTTAGGTGTGTCCTTCTCACTCTATTCCAGTAAGCTTCATTGAAGATTGATACTGTATCTTATTCATTTTTGTGCCCAAGCATCACACATAGGGCCTGGAACCTCATAGCTATTAAATAAATATGCTCAATTCAAAGTTTCCTCTTGCCATAAACTATAAATGGAGTGACTTGAAAGTTTCTTTTTTTAAAAAAAATTGCATATTTAAATTTAAAAAACTAATGTATACATATTTTTTTAAGCAATATGAAGACGAAAAACTCAATTTCTTCACTACCCTTAATCCCATGTTAATAAATGGTTCTACTATTTTCTCTACCCCTGATACAAAACTAAACAAAACTATAAGATTTTATTTGCATATTTTATTAAAATGTAACATATTTTCGTGAAGAATATCTATAGTTTTCTTGTAATGTCTTTGGATAAGCTGTTAACTACACATTTGATCTACAATATAAAGAAGTCTAAAAACACAACACTCAATAATGTGGAAAAGGAGCTATATATGTGTGTGCGCATATATACACAGATACAGAAATATATCTGTGTATATATATGTTTGTGTGTATGTGTCTATATATCCATATATATCTATATCTATATCTATGTATAGATATCTGTACATAGATATAGATACATCCTATAGGGAAAAGAGCTAGTTTTTTTTTAAATGATAGTTTAAAAATAATTGTTACTTATTGAGAGCTACTGCTCAAGTTCTAAATATTTAATGTATATTATCACTTATAATCCTCATAAGAAAGTATGAGATTACTTCCATTTTACAGATGAGAAAACTAAAACAAGAAGTTAATAACGTGTTCACAGCCACATGGTTTTGTAAATGACAAAGTTGGGGTTCGAACTCAGGTAGTCTAACTTCAGAGTCTGAGCTCTTAGCAGGGTTTAAAACAATTGCCATATACTCTCGATAAAATTCTAAAATGACAGGTTATAATAAAAGAGATAAAAATGAGATAATATAGAAGAAGTTAGCTGAAAAAGGGGCTGAAAAATTAGCAGATTAATAGAAATCAAATTTTTATGAGGTAGGGAAATGTTATAAGGACATTTTAAAGCAGTAAAATGAAAATCAGCATTAGAAACAGTAAACAATAGAAACAAATCCCCAAAATATCAAATCAGTGATGTATCAGAGAAACAAAATTTAAAAAGTAAAAAGCTTTCTCTGAACCTGGAAATAAAAGAAAAGATGAAAAGTATAAGAGAGAATGTGTTAGCTGTGAAGGCTGGAGAATAGAAAATGCAGAAACAGCACAAAAATACATGGCCTTTCTCTCTTGACCGGCTTGACTGAATTTATACAACCAATGCTTGGATCAATCATAGTGTAATTTTGAATCTGAGCTATAAATTTTTGAGATCCTCTGAGAAAATTCAGGCTCACAGAAGTTTAAATGACCTTCCTGAGGTTCAATATCTAGTGAAGGATTAAAGGAATCAAGCCTAGGTCTTCTGATAGCCAAAGTATCACATTACCCTTCATGTATCCAGTGTATTTTATGATAATTCACTCAGAGCTTCCCTAGTAGCCTAAATAAGATTGGTAGACCATGTTGGAAGGAGTCTTTGAACTGACACCAGAAAAGTAGTGGGTTGATGCAGATCTGACTGGTACAACCGCCCTGCCACAATTTCAGCCCATTTCGCAGCAACAAAACCACTTCAGAAATTCTATCTTGAGACCACTGTCAGGAAATCCAACCTCAGGAACCCTTAGAGTAGTCCTTGCTGTAAATTCACTTCATTTGAACCATCTGGGGAGAATCCAGTTTCTACCATGATCCGGATTGATATGATGCGTAAGTCACCTAGAATTTATGTCTATTATGTCCAGCGGTACAGGGAGAGAGGCTGCTTTTTAATGTCACGTGTCTAGTCAAGGGGGTTAGTTATAAGTCTTAAAGGTGGGAAGGAAGAAAGGAAGGAAGGAAGGAAGGAAGGAAGGAAGGAAGGAAGGGAGGAAAAAAGGAAAGAAACCAATTTCCTACCCCCATGTGATCACTGTGGAACTGGAGGTTTTAAAACATTTCTTCGTGCCCTTCCTCTGGAGGGGAAATCATGCACATAGGGAAACTTTAAATAGAAGCAGCTGATTGTTCCCTTTAGTCAGTCCCTGTGGGAACTCCTCTCCTATTCCAAAAGAACTCTTTTATTTTGAAGTTCAACATTTTTTTTTTCAGTTCTATTTGACAATGTAAAATGTTAGGATTGTTTTTCAGTAAACTGTTTTGTACACATAATACCCCACTCTGGGGTCTGTGTTGGTCAGCCAACATTTGCACATCCTGGGTCTACTGAGGCTCTCTTGTGTACTTCAGTCCTTAGTTTGCCCCAAGCCTGCTTTGTGTTGGCTGCTGAACATACAGAGTTGTATGTTATTAATTCCATGGCTTATTTTGAAACCTGCCCCTGAGACCGTCCCTTCAACTGCCCTTCGGCCTGAGATACAAAGCTTTCAGTCTCTAATAATTTTCTATCAAAATAATTTATATTATCATTTTTCTACTTTCCTTCCAGAATAATACCATCTATTTTGAGTTTTTATTCAATCTGCATAGCCAAAGGATTCTGGACCAGAGTAATTACATGAAGCAAATGAAACATTTATTGATAGCAATATGTTATTGAGTGAAGGGGAGCATTTTTGAGGTAAATTTTTTTTTTTTTCCGCAAGTAACACATTGCCATCTGTTCCCATTTCACACAAATCAGTACTGAGGGAACAACTTGAAAGAGAAAACTGGGTCAACATTTACATTTCAAGTCAGGTTAAATTTTGCTTTGTCAGTTTCTTTAGACTGGAAATCTAAAGGTTAAAAGATTATTTCAGATATGGGGTAAGCAAGCCAGGAAAGGGATCCCTCTGGGCAGCCCCAAGAAACTGGGAGACCCAAATAGAGGCAAGAAAAATTATAGGGAAGGAATAATGTTTTTTGTGATCTAGGTCTGTCCTTAAATTTATGAGACCAAAAGAATGAGAAAAGTCACTTTAACTTGTCATCGTTAAATCTCTGTGTCCAAACAGCCCCGATTTTCTAACTGTTCTTAGTCCAAGCATGTGCCTCTAGATTACATACTAGACTACAGGGTTATCTGTCTGACTGGTGGTCTAGAAATATCCAGTATTTAAAAAGATAAATCTCAAAGCACATAACAACATCTAAAATAAAAATACACTATCTCTACATTCCCTTCCTATAGCAAAGCCTAACATTTTACAAAATCATAGAGTGACCAAGTTGTGGAATTTTTGGTCAAGGGAGACCAACGCAATTAGGAAACCACAGTCACCCTACAAGAATATCTTGGAAGATTCTGAGCCAAGGCAAGTTATTCCTATTCTTGCTGACTCAGTGTCCTCTCTCTCACTCTCTCTCTCTCTCTCCCTCTCTCTCTCTGTGTTTTGGAGGTGGCACTAAGATAGAACCCTGTTTTTTGTCGCTTATTCCTGGTTAGGCCTAATGCACACCTAAGCATTATCAAAAATCTCCTTCTTTCATTCTGTAAATTTTATTGTTACATGTTAAACAGGATTTGGTGCTGATAACACTTTTTTTTTTTGATTTGTTTTTAGAACCTTCTTCTTCATGGCCCAAACCCATATAAATGTTTGCCGTAGCACTCACCTGATGACATTTGGGGTGGATTTGGGTAAATAAACAAAATATAGTACATCGTCAGCTTTACATCATTCCCTTCTTTGCTAACATTCTTCATTGTTTTCTCATTGAACTTTGGATTAAATACAAATTCTTTATCTTGATGTGAAAGATCTACATGATCTGTCTCTTAAGATTTTCTCCCTTTTAAGATTTTCGTCCTAATTCTACCAGCAAGTGTGGATTCTTCAGTCGTTGGGTATTGTGTTCTAAAAATGTCAACTAGGTCAATTGTTTAATAGGGCTATATTTTTACTGATATTTTGACCCATTTCTAAAAATTACTGACAGAAGGCTATTAAAATCTCCAACTACAACTGTCAATTATTCTACTCTTCCGGGTTTTTTTCTGATTATTTTTGCTCTATATATTTTGAAGCTTTTTTATTAGGTGCATACACATTTAGGGTTTTTGTGGCTTCCTGACAAATTTATGTTTTATCATTATGAAATATTCCATTTTATCTCTGTTAATATTTTTGTCATAAAGTCTACTTTATCTGATATTAATTTAGCTGTATCATCTTTCTTGTGCTTAGTGATGTATCATTTTAGTTTCAATGTATGTGTGTCTTATATTTAACATGTGTACATACTGGAACTGGTTCTTTCATCCAACTTGGACTAAAAAGTGGAGTATTTAATCCAGTTACATTTTTTAATGTTTAATTTTTCACCTTTTTATTTTAGATTTACATAAAGTCACAATAGTACAGACAGCTCACATACAACCTATACTCTAATTACCCTGATGTTAATTTACATAACCAAAGTATAATTATCAAAACCATGAAATTAACATTGGTAGAATACTAAATAAATTCACCAAATCTCAAATTCACTTGAATTTTACCTGTTTTCCCCCTAATGTTCCTTTTACTTTTTCAGGATCTAATTTGGCATCTCATAATGCATTTAGCTATTGTGTCTCCTGTGTCTCATCCAATCTGTAATAGTTCCTAAATCTTGTCTTATGTTTCATGACCTTGACACTTTTGATGAGCACTGATCAGTTTTTTGGAGAATATTGGATTTGTCTGATGTTTTCTCGAGATCAGATTCAGATTATGCAATTTTTGGCAAGACTACCACAGAAGTGTTGTCTTTTTCTCAATGCATTATGTCAGAGAATACAAGAATTTGATATATCTCATTGCTAGTGTGTTAACCTTGATCATTTAGTAAAGGTGGTACCTTCTGAGTTTCACCACTGTAAAGTTCTATATTTCTCTTCATAATTGATAAATATCTTTGGAGAGATACCTTGAGATTATGCTATTATCCTGTTTCTCCTCAAACTTTTGCCCTTTGATATTGACATACGATGGCAGATAGCAAATTTCAAGCTTGTAAATATTGCTCTGACATATTCATTGAGCAAGATGTAGAACTACTCATTTTGAGTGAGGCCAAATAAGAAAAAACACTGTAAGAGATACAAGCAGCTGTGCCACACGAGGCGTATAGGCCAGCATTACAATGATTAGAGGCATCTGTGGTAGAGAAAGATGCCAAATGGAGACCCTGGAAAGCCCCAGTGGAAGAATCCCAGCACAGACCTCTGAGGTTATGGAATTAGGCCAGGCCTTCTGCAACAAAGAATGTATATATTGTTTGAAAAACAGTTCATGACATGTTACAGGGCCATGGTAGAAAATAAGTGTTTGTGGAAAAGGAAGTAACAGCTGATTACTATGTGACCCACCGAGATGTAAGGCGAGGCAGGGTGATCAGTAATTTATCATAAGATTGGTACTGTACATATGGGATTGGAATTGAACAGGCTAGATATTATAGTAACCTGCACAAAGAGGTGACACAGATGTTCACATTACCAATTATAGGACACCATTCTTTCAGCTCACCCCTATGAGTTCATGAGCTACAACCAGCTGCTGGAGAGGAAAAAGTCCAACCTGGCTCATGAATGGGCCAGTTTGATATATGAGTACATGATATAAATGGGTTGTTTATACAAGAAAGTTTATACAAGAAAGTTCCAGTCAAGAGTGGTACTGGAAGACAGTGGTGAAGGGAAATCCTATTAAACAGGAGAATATAAAGAAGGGCACCTGATTGTCCACTCTATGTGGAGACAGAAGCGGCCTCATGGGCAGTAATGAACAACTTAGCTGGCTGGTCAAGGGCCTGTAAGGAGTGAAATCATACGTTAAAAGAGGAAGAGAAAAAATATGTGTATGGATTTATGGAAATGGACAAAGACCGCGAACATATATTACTTGCTAATGCTGCTGTAGAAGAGGCACTATCCAGCCAAGTTCAGAGAATGACTCCACTAGTTGATGTCAGCCATCCCAGCGCTAGCGAATGGGTTCGTGAATATTGTTACCATTATGGTAGAGATACAGGCTATGCATTGACCCAACAGCGTGGGCTCCCTCTGACCAAGGCTGGCCTAGCTATTTCTGTTGATGAATGTCTAGTCTTCCAGGAACAGAGACCAAAGCTGAGCCCCAAATAGAGCAAAGTGTTTTGAGGAAACCAGCCAGACATGTATAGCAAGTAGATTATCTAAGACCCTTTTGACCCTAAATATCACTACATTTCTATTCCTGCTGTAACAGGATGTTACACAAATGTAGGGCCTTAAAACAGCACAAATTTATTTTGTTACGGTCTTGAGGTCAGAAATTGCAAGTGAATCTCATTGGGCTAAAATCACACAGAATGAGGTAGGACTGAGTTCCTTGTGAAGACCCTAGAGGAGAATCCATTTTCATGTCTCTTCTAGTTTCTAGAGACTGCCTTCATTTCTTGCCTCATGCTTGAAAGTGAGCAATCACTCCACCATCTGCTTCCATAGTCACATATCCTTTCAGAGTCTCACTCTTCTACATCCCTCTTTTATCTTTTAAGGATCCTTATATTACATTGTGCATATCTGGATAATTCATGATAATATCCCTATTTTAAGGTCCTTGATTTAATCACATCTGCAGAGTCCCTTTTGTCATGGGCGGTAACATATTCACAGACACAGACACAGACATCAAGCCAAGCTGCTTGTCACAATAGGATTGACACATATTCTATGTAGGGTTTTGTCTCACTTCCCTGTAATACTTAAGACAGTACCACTATCCAAGGACTCAGACTAACTGGTCCATTGATATGGAATCCTGCATAATATTGTTACAGACCAAGGTACCCACCTTACAGCAAGAGAAGTATGGCAGTAGGCATGTCAACACGGGATTCATTCATCCTACCACGTTATACTATCCAGAGATGTTGGCCTGATAGACTGATGGAATGACCTCCTGAAGGAGCAGCTAATGCTCCAACTTGGAAATGATACAATGCAAAGATGGAGCTCTATCCTGCATAGAACAGTATACAATTTAACCAATAGCTACTACAGGGTGTATATCACCAATAGCTATAATATACGGGTCTGGGAACTAGGGGAGTGGCAGCACTCACTATAATTTTCTCTCCCTGCTAATTTAAGCTTTGCAAGTCTAGAATTTCTGGTTCCCAAAGAAAAGAGGTTTCCACCAGGTGACATAGTAAGAGTTGCACTAAATTAAAAGCTATGACTGCTACCTGTACTTTGGGATTTTTGTGCCAGTAGACCAGGAAGAAAAAAAAGGAGTTGACATATTGGCTTGCATAACTGACTCCGACCATCACGGGGAAGTGGAGGTACTGGGCAAGACGGAGTATCTATAGCACTTAGTGATCCATTGGTGGGCTTTGATGCTCCCAGGCCCTGTTATAATTCTGTAATCAATGTGCAAATACATCAATCATGGCACTTTGGGGTATGATAAACAGAAACTCAGGTCTCTCAGGGATGAGTGTTTAAGTAAACCCAGCAGCAAGGCACCCAGAATGACAGAAGTGCTAGCTGAGGAGGAGGGCGATCTAGAATGGGTGATGGAGGAGAGCATGATTAGTAGAATTAGTTATGGGCTAAGGGCTGATGGTATCAGTGAAATTTTTAGTTTGTCCCAGTAAATCTCCTCTATAAAATTCTCCCAGAAATTGTGACCAACAAATATCACAAAGAAACTGTGCCTGGATAGAGTGAACTTAATGAGAAAGTGATTCTGAATGGTGGAAGTGGTAAATTATGACTGATGCCGTTGGTGCCCTGCTCTGATTCCTCCTTAACAGCCAGTGCCCCCTTCCTTACTGTTGTGTGGATCGATGACGACTCACAGCTGTCCCCTTTAGTAGAGATTTGCCCTTAGCTGAATGAGAGTTACCTTCCATGGAATACAGTGCTGCCCACCCACATACCCCTGGAGGCAGAGCTTGACCCATGACTGACTGGCATGGGATATAAAAGATATCAAAGAAAGAACAACTCTGTGGTCCTATCTTTGTTCTAAAACTTGCCTATGTGATCAGACTGAAACTAGTCTACGTCTGAGACTACATCTTTGCTTTCTTCATCCCCTGCTCTATCCTGCTTCCTTCACCCCTTTCTCCTAAAAGAAGAATCCGATAAATTACTTAAATAAGAATCACCATGTTAGCTTCTGTTTTCCAGGGAACCTGAACTAAGACATTTACCATCAGATCATTTACTTAGAAATATGCATATGTTTATATTTAACACATACATATCTTAAACAGGATATGTTTATATTTCTTGTGTCTCCACTTCCCACTTACCAGTTCTTGTAGGCAAGACATATTCTTCTTTCTTATCTTTGCAGTCTTTATACAGCCATTTGCATAATACCATGAACATAGTAGGTGTTCAATAAGCACTTCTGGCTGTAAAGGCAGGAACTACCTAACTGTGTGAGTACTTTTTCTTTTTTTTTTTTTTTTAGTAAAGCATCCACTTTATAATAGTTTTGAGCTATATTCTCCATAAATGAATTTTTAATGTATTTTATAGTGGAAAGTTGGCTAATAAAAGACAAGCTCAAATATATAGCACTAAACTCTCATGGTCTCAATTTCTTACTGAACAGTGTCATTTTTATTGTTGTTTCCAAAGTGAGATCATCTTTCTCTTTTGCTACACATTAACCAGATTTGTTCAAAGATCTGAGGTTAATGTCATCAGTCTGGGCTATTGCACGAGATTTGCTAAATGAGTTTTAAAATATAGCCAATAGCATGCCATGGAGGAAGATTTGATCTCATCATGCTATAAATCACTTGTTTTTCTGAGAAGATTGAAAATATGACAGGCAGCTGTGCTTTATCAATGTTTTCATTTATACATATATCTTTTCCTCTTCAAAGTTTGCAGAAGAGAAGTGAGATAATGTGATTAGGTAGCCAAGCACATTCAATGTTCTGAAAACTAGGTCATTGTTGAGATTAACTGAAGGATTAAAAGGGTTTAGAAAGGTGGTAAATTTTTGATTTGCATATTTCTCTAAAGAGTTTCGACTCTTGTCAAACCCCCTCCCATCTTTTACAAAGCAGTGAGCCAAAGCACTACATCTAGCAATTTAGTAGTTGCAAATTACTCTTGCCTATTTTTTTTTTTTGACCTACAGCAAATTATCTGTATTTCCACACTAGATTTATTTTCCATAATCTATCAACTGCATTGCTTTAAGGGCACTGCAAATAAGACAAGAGAGTGCTAATGTGACAGATGAGGACTGAAATAATTAAATAGTGCTCAACGTAAGGCTACTATGCATCTCTTTGAGCAGGCATGCTTTGAAAATGCCTTAAATGCCAATTAAATAAAGACTACTTAGTGGTGAACATTGCTCAATGCCACTCTTCCTTTTGGAAATTTTGACCTCATCAGTGGCATTTTCCAAAAGATAAATTAATAGCCTTCTACTATAAAGGTGAACATAATTTATTCTATTTAGTTCTTTAGTTGACTGTTTTACATGAATAGTAAATATTGTATGAATATATATATAAAATATAAGAATATTTAAGAGACAATTCTTTTTAAAAGTTTGAAATATGCAAAACATTAAAATAAATATTCTCCCACTCACTTATTCATTTATTCATTTACCCATTTAATAAACCAGCCCACACATAGTGAGGAAAGAGATGCACAAAATTCCAGAAAGGATACCTGACCCAAGGGCAAGATATTGGGAAAAATCTTCCTGGCAGAGACGATACCAGCAGCTACGTCTTGGTGAGTGAATTAAAGTCAGGTAGGTGAAGGGTAAAGTGAAGAACATCATAGGTGGGGTGAGATATGGTGACATGAATGAAGAACATTTTGAAAAGCAGGAAAAATACATGAAATCAGTGGGGCAGGGTTAGAGTAAGACCCTTAAAAGGAAATTCAAAATAAAACATTATTTTTTGCAATGACACAAGGTATACGTGCATGCTGAAATTAAAAAAAAAAAACTTTGGTTTCTAGATTTTCTGTTGACAATATTCTGTATACATTCATCCAAACTAATCTTTAATCATTTAGGGAAATGAGGTGGGATAGGGACGGACTTACTTTTTTTCTAGTAACCTAAATTTGGCATGCAGTTTGCCTAGGGCAATAATCCAGCAATGCACAAGGATAGAAGGCCGCTAGCATGCTGTCGATGGCAAGTGAGGCTGAAGAGTTTGGCAGGTTCACATCATGAATCCACTCTGGTTGATACACCAAGGAGTTTGACCTTCATTGATGACAATGGAAAGTTAATGAAACTTTAAGAATTGTAAGCAGGGAAGGGACATGAGATACTGATATAAAGTCCTGATGCACTACTTACTTAATTCTTACTGAATTCTAAGACATAGATATGCGAGGTATGGTTAGATGAAAGCAGAATAAATCTTCTAAGTCGTTATTTTCATGATCCTGCATCTTACCATAGGCAGAGGTTTCCATTTTTATCATTTTGTTCATAATATTATTTTTCCTTCTCTAATGAAGTATGTTTTCCACTAATACAAAGGATAACAAAGGCAGTTTCCTATGGATGGTCAATAAAAGTGAGTCAAGTAATATGTATTCAGAGCTTACAATGTGCCTGATACTGTCCTTTCTTGTGATAAATGTCAGCGAATATATCATGAAACACCTGTTATGAAAATTTAATGTAAATATTTTACAAGATAAAACTAAAACCTGAACCCATGTGGTTTGATTATTCCGCTAAATAATTGCTAGATTTTATATTGAAGAAAAATTTCATGAAGTCTTATTTTTTAAAAATCTTGCCCAAATCATTGTAACTTTGATATATGTTCAAAAGATATTAAGTTTGTACTTAAAATTTTACTTTTTGAAATGCTTATAGCAACTTGAAAACAGACAATCTATACATATTACTTATTCAAATCTTGTGAATTTTCAGAAATACCAATCAATACAACCACTTCACTAAAAAGAAAAAATCACATGATCAACCAAACTAGCTTTTCATATAAATAAATGGTGACTGAGGGTGGAGAGTAAAACGTCTCAGCAACATCACCAATGTTGAAACATCAGTACTTGATTACAAAGCCACATGAAATCGATCACACGGCCCTATTAAATCTATAAACTTTACCATTTACAATTAGAAACTATGTAGAGAATCTGTAAATATAGTTAAAATATTTATCTGAAAAATTACGAAGGGATACTGTCTAGTTGTAAAAAGGCAAACGGTATAGAAGCGTATAAGATAAAAAGTGAAATTCTTATCTTCTTTTCTCTGCTTTCCAAATTCTACAACAGAGATGATCACTGTTACCTGTTTAGTTTGATTCTTGCTTATTTTTATTCTGTACACTTGCAAACAAATGGAGTTGTAATATTTTAATCAAATGACATCATGCCACGCATTCTTTTTTGTATCTTTCTTTTATTCACCCAATTTACTCTTGAAAAACTTTTCATGTCAGTACCAATAGGTGTACGTACCTTCTCTCTTAAAATGATTGCAAAGTATTTAAATTATTATGATTGCAAAGCATTTACAAGATAACTTTTGAAATGTTTGCTCTTTTGATAAATTCTTAACTTATAGGTTTTTATAAGTTTCAAACAGCCCTGCAGTGATCTTCATTATATATTTTATATGTAGGTACAAAAGTGCCAATATTTATCTAGCATGAAATTTCTGGGTTAAAAACCATACACCGTTTAAATGTTGTTTAAGCTGAAATGATATTTTTATCAACAGTGTATGATGTATGGAAGTACTCATTTCACTGTATCATTGCCAAGATTGGGTTTTTAGAAGTCTTAAATTTTATTTAATCTTATGGACTATATATGTTATTTCATTGAAAGAATGGTCCACATGCTCTTTTCTTAACTAGAAATGTTATTCATTGAAACTAAATGAGTAAAGGCAGGACTAGTGATGATTGAAAAAGATTTTGTTAAAACTTCTTCCTCTCATGTTGGACAGAGTTATAGGCAAGACTCTACTATTATGCAGAGATCTATGCCTTGTTCCAAATTACAGCACGTAACAACATATAACCGAAAAATAGTCATACATCTATATATCGCATATTTCAATTTTTGTACTAGAATTTAATAGAAAGGACAGATTTTATTGTTAATAAAAGTCCTTACCTTTTGTATTGAGTTGAAAATCATAATCATACTGTAAACTCATTCATAGCTGCTTGATTACTCATTTTACAGAAAAGTTGCTGATTCAGACAGTAATGGGGTAGAATGGTAGATTTGCCTAGAAAATGTTATGATGAACCTCTGCATATGCTGTAGAGTAGTGTAAAAGCTATACTTTATTCAACTAGTGTGTTTTTATTAAAAAATAAACCAAACTTAATAATACTGTATTTGTAAACAAAAATCAGTGTAAATGGAAGAGCTCTTGTGCTCCAGGACTTCAACTCCTTTGTCAGAGCTATCATATACTGCATGACTGCAGTCTAATGTCTGCAGAGAGACAGAGAAGCAAAGTCATGTAGAGAGGGGTTACATTTCTACTGTGAAATATAATAATTTGTTAACCTAAGGGAGTTACCCAAATCTTTCCTTAATGAAACGGTAAAATAATGGTAATAATTGTGATCATCATCAGTCTTTGACTAAAACAGGAGGCCAAACTCTCACTGATACCCCCGGCTAGTAAAACTGGGATTCTCAATTTCTAAATGCCATAAGCTACAAGGCAAATTTAGACTGATATGTGATACAAATAAATTTTACTATTTATAATAATTTTTCCTATTTGTAAGTTTACTGGAATATACATGAACAAGTTAATTAAGAAAAAATTACATTTAAAATGTAAAACTTTGAAAGACCTACATACATACATTCATATATAAGGTTTTTAATACAGATACACATTTTCTTAGTGGAAGAAGATGGTTTTATTTATAACAAAGATGGCTTATACTAATAATGGTATCCTAACTCATAAAGTCAAATAATCATTTTTAATGGTTGTAGACATTCAGTTATTCAGTACTACCCAAATAACCATAGTCAAATTACCAACCCATTATAGGAATTGGGGACATGGAGCATTCATTTATGCATTTATTAGACATTCATTCAATAAATGTATTGGTTCTTCATAATATATTGAAAGTTATTTTGAACAATTTGTTCTAGGATCAAACTATTCAAAATTTCTAAGTCCCAAGTTTCTGTGCCACTCTCTTTCTGGCTTTAAACAGTCATCTCTGCAGGTTTCCATTGTGACAACACTTTGATAAACATTTTACTTACCAAGAGGCATCCTTATTGTCTGTATTCTCATTGTCTCTCCCTGCCCCAGAAGACACTCCAAGGACAATCTGGCTTTCTTGTAGGACCCCTCACAATTTACTCTAATTGTTCTTACCTCTTCTCAAATCCTCCATCATGCTCACCTTTTTCTTTGCATAATATCCAGCTGCCATAAAGTAGGGATGGATTGTTGTGCCCCTTGCTTCTGGAATGCTCTATTCCTATTTTAAAATACAATTCTCATATATTATTGTTTACTCCAGAAAGGAAGAGTTTTCTGTTCTAAGATCTGAAATATATCATATTATACTTAGCAAGGCCATAGCTGCAAAACAAGTCCCAAATATTTTTGAAAGAAAATAAATGGTACCAATGGACAAGGAGTGGTGATTCAGAAGCTTAAAATGTTCACTAAAAAAGAATGATGACTGTCATATTGAGATGGATGAGTTGATCTTTATTTTTTTCTTTTTCTATTTTAGCCTTCATGTTTTCTATCTGGTTAGACTTAAGGATTTAGGAAATTCTGAATTTAAATAATTTCCACTCTGCCACTTACTACATTGGGCAAATTGCCAAATATTTCTGATTTCAGTTTTTCAACTGTTACATAGAATGATAATACTTTTACAGTTTTGAGGATGAAAGCTTTGAGCATTCTCTGCCACAGGATAAACTAGATGCTCCTCAATTTACCATGGGGTTGTATCCTAATTACCTCATTGAAAGTTGAAATATTGAAGTCTAAAATATATTTAATACACCTAACCTATCAAACATTACAGTTTAGCCTTGTGTACTTTAAACATGCTCAGGACACTTATGTTAGCCTACAGATGGGCAAAATCATCTAACACAAATCCTATCTTATAATGAAGTGTTAAATATCCCATGTAATTTATTGAATACTGTACTGCAAGTGAAAAACAATGATTGTAAGGGTACTCGAAGTACGGTTTCTACTGAATGCATATTGCTTTTGCACCATTGTAAAATCAAAAATTGTAAATTGAACCAGGATACATTGGAGATTGTCTGTACTCAGTCGGTACTAGATATTATAGTGCCTGGACTAAGAACCAAGTACCCACAACCCCAAACTACTGATTAGTTTCCTAGTAGTCCAACGAGGTTGGAAAGAACCTAATTTCTGAGGCAAAGGAGAAAATGTTCTTTTAACTCCAGGAGAATATATAAATACATTTTTTACTGCTTTGTAAATGCCTAACAATCAGCAAGGTAAAAATCTTTGCCTAGAGTCTGCAGAGAGTTGTTGATTTGCATTTCCCTAAGAAATGTAAGAGGGTGTGTAATGAATATTATTTATTTTAGTTTCATTTCTGTGGAGGCATTGCCTGTGATAATGCCTGCATCACTTTAGCCAAATGAGGAATTTCAGGCTGCTATCAGATTCTTACAACACAGTAACTAAAATGAATCTGGAAATAAAATGGTGGGTTCAAAACGTTCACATAGGAAATGTGATTTGAAAGAACTGAAATACCTTCTCATTAAATTGTCGAAATGAAAAAATTTAAAAATGATAGGTGGCAGAAAGCTTTTTATTAAATAAAATTTGAAATTTATGTAGAGGCATTTCTAACTTGCCTGTAAATTATTTTCTTATTCTTTTAAATGGATCTTATGGTAGTAGAGTCTTGTGTTGTTGCATCTTTATCAACACAATTGCATTTATCATATATTGCTTTCTTTTCAAATGTATTATTTTGAACTGCTGATTACTTCTGGCTAGTTAGTCTTTTCTAGCACATTTAGCATTGAGTCAAGATGGTGTCATTTTCACATGCAAGCTCCAACTCCATTCCAGGCCCTTTGACCTTTCTTCAAATAGCTAACTCCCTAGGGCGTAGAGGTGGTGGCAGAGATGGCAGCACATGACAAGGTGCTGAAAATTCTACTGCCTTCATTAGCTACTTAGCTGTCAAGGTCTTTATTTCTCCATGAGACTGAACAAAACCAGTATGATTCAAAAAGACTGAAACACTTGATAAGAAAATAATTAAAAAGAAATTGATTCCTGAGGGCCATTGTTACTATGTATATATGAATATTTTTATGATTTTGATTTTTATCCCTCTTAAAACCAAAACTAAAACTAAAGTTTCACTTGTATATTTAATAGCCATGTAAATATCAATATTATCCAATAATGATTTATAGTAAACGATCACTTTAATATTGCCTAAAAAAAAAGTTAAAAGGGGAAATTTTCAGAAGCCTTTGTGAAAGTCATGTATTGTCCCCTGTGGTAGGCAGAATTCTAAAAGGACTTCCAATGCCCCTTGCTCTTGTAAAATCTCTCTCTGAGTATGGGTGGAAACTGTGATTATTGACAGATATCACTTCCATGATTATGTTATATTATATGGCAAAAAGGATTTCGCAGATCTAATATACTTAATTAAGGTTCTAATCAGTTGACCTTAAAATGGGGAGATTATCCAGGTGGACCTGACCGAATCACATTGGCCTTCTAAATCTGAGTCTAGAGGGACAGTGATAGAGGAAGTCAGAGATCACAAAGACTGAAGGTGCAGTTGCTGGCCTGAAGATGAAAGGGGCCAGATGCCAAAGAATGAAAGTGGCCCTTGGCTGACAGCCAGCAAGAAAACACAGACCTCAGTCTTACAAAAGGAAACAACTGAATTCTGCTAAAACAGGAATGAGCTTGAAGGCAGATTTTCCCTCCAGAGCCTCTACACAAGAAATCAGCCCTATAACATCATTATTTTGCTTTATAATATTCGGAAAAGAGAACCAACTATGTGGTGCCATGCTTCTGGCACACAGAACTGTGAGCTAATGAATGGTTATTGTTTTACCATTTCCCTAAGAAAACACAAACTAATTTTCACTGAATAGTCCAAATTAACTTCTTGTTTGAATGTTAAAATTGTCTTTTTCTCAATTATTGTTAATTTTGAGAAGTGCTTTTTGTTTTAATGCCAGTTTTAAATGGTTTAACTTTTAGCTAACATGGGAAACATCTCTGAATGTTCATATACTATTCTGTTTTATATATTTAAACCAGATTTGAAGTATTCATTGATGGGGATGAAGGTAGAAAGAAATACGGGCCATTAAAATTTCTCTCTATTAAAAAATCCAGGTTGGAAAACTAGTTGGCTTGCTTAGACACATCACATTAATGCTAAATTTAACTCAAAGATGAGACTAAATGCAAACAGGAATGTAATTAAAAGCAATTTAGCCAAGAAGAAATCACAGGAAAGATTGCCTGGATTGGAAAAGAAATTTTACGGAAGACGATGCTTTTGAAGATACTATCTATTATCTTCCAAACACGGGAGTTTCCAGAGAAAGGCTTCAGGGAGAAATAGTATTTAATTTACAATGGAGGTGCTCATACTTATTTGATGTAACAAGAAAATGGTATTCTAGGGAACCAGAGTGCTTTTTTGGTTTTAGATGAAGTGAAATTAGAGAATAATTCCCTTTTACCACTGTATAGCTGGTACAAGCCCAGGCAACCTGCCAAGTGATGGTATAAGAGATAAGACCTACGTCTCCTGTGTTAGTTAATCTTCAACAGCATATGACTCTATTTTGTAGAAAGAGGAGCAGTAAAAGCATTTTTCTTTACAGTTTAGTTTTAATTTAATTTAATAAAAGAACTATGAGGAAAAGGAGATTTTGCAACTTCTTTTATCTAAGAGTTTCTATTCTATTCTCCCAATATGCTGAATTTTAACCTATTCCATATCACCTTTAGGATTTTCAAGCAAAGACACGTCTCTTTGACAACTGATGGTTCTTCGTTTAAAAAATAACTCTTGGCTTGCTAATAGTAAAGTGGCTATACATTCTACTTTCTCTAGTACAGTCCTACATTACACTTGCTGTTCCAATTTTGTTAATAATTATATAGTCAACTTTTTTAAGGGACCCTGATGAGCATTTGATCATAGGCTCAACAAACAATCATACAATGCAACTTTGAATTGTAAAATATGTATTGTTAATGACTTTGACATGTCCAGCAGCAATCTACCATGAAATAGAAATAATCTAGTTTATGAAAACTAAATGAAGAGTTCCTGAAGACACCTTTGAGTTGAATGAATGTGTAGGTCACACTCGCTATGTGCTTGTATTAGGCACAATGGTGGCTCTTCTTTAACCCATACCTGTGGCTTTGTGGGAAGGTTTTTTATGAGCAGTTGGCTGAGAAGAAAAAAATAATTTTAACCTAAGTTACAGGTGATTCTGTATGATATATAATGAAATTATAATTCAGTGACATTACAGGGTGAAGGACATAATGCAGGAAATATGTCAAATGGACAGGTTATGCAATGCATCTCCCTTCCACCAACTATTCCTCAATGAGAAATGACCAAAGGAATGTAATGGATTCATGGACAGTGGCTAAAGATTTGTCTAGATTACCACCTTGGGACTTGGAAGTTTCACAATTGGAAAAGTGATGACAGAGAAGATTGCATGTGTCTGGGTTACTAAAAATGTGTTTCAAGTGTGAGAACATTTGAGTTCCATGTAAATATACAGCAAAAATTGATCCTGTAGAGGAAAATTTAAATAACTATATTGATGATTAACTTGCTTTGCAATTATCCATCACTTTGTTCTCCAACTACCCTATAATAAGCCCAATGGACTCAAGAACAATAAAAGAAAGTAACAGTATACACAGAACAATGATACTCAAGGTAACGAACATTGGTTTATGAAGTACAGTGATGTTTTAGAGAGGAAAAAGAAATAAAAAATGCTGTATGATTGACTTAGATTACTGAATGAGAAACTATTCTCGGCCAGAGTGCAGAGAAGGGAATCTAGGCAGAATTTGATGATTTCCTTGAGTTGAGATGGATCTCAGACTCTGAGAAAGAAAAGTTGGCTAGAACTTTTAAGGCAGAGTGCTGGGGAAGAGAGAGATGTATTGAGAAAACTCTGAGGTCCTGAAGAAGGTACCCCTAGAGTTTTCAACTGAATACTGATCTGCACATGCATGTGAAAATCTAGCTGATGCAGAAAGAAATAATCAAACAAAAGAGATAGAAAGATGAATGCCCCAAATTGCAAAAGTTGGGAATAGTGCCTGTTCCTAACACCAAGAGTAGAAAGCTATAATTGATGAAGAATCAGAGCACTAAAAAGATCTTACCTCAGTAGTGGAGTAAATTAATCCAAGAATAAACACTGCTCTGTTCTATTTTACAAAGTTTAAAAGATAAAGACCTGAAAGGATCAAACAATTTCCACTAATCCAGTTTCCATGTAACAACTGCATCTTCAGAACAAAGTTCAAGGATATATTTAAATCAAAAAAAAATACAGCACTCAACAAGGTAAAATATACAATGCCCGTGATCCAATAAAATATGACTGGGCATGCGAAGCTCTAAAATTTAAATTGATGCAGAAATGACATGCATGATCGATTTAGAAGAGAAAAACATTAAAGCAGTTATTATAAATATATTTCATATGTTTAAGAAGTTAAAAGAAAGATTAAACAGGTGAAGTAGAGGTAGGAAAGCTGTAAAAAAGACCCAAATCAAAATTCTAGATTTGAAAACTACAAATTCAGAGATGAAAAAGATGTCTGGACAGCATAAACGGCAGATTAGACATTGTAGAAAAATGGATTAATGAGCTTGAACATACAGCAACGTAAACTGTTCAAAATAAAACAGAGAGAAAAAAAGGCTGAAAGAAATGAAAAGATCACCAATGAAGTGTATGGAAATTCAAGCTGCCAAATATATGTGTAATTGAAGTTTTGGAAAAAGAGGAGAGGGAGGATGGAGAGAAAAAATTTTGAAAATATAATGGCTGAAGATTTCTCAAAGTTGATGATGCAGAGACTGTAAATTTGTATAAAATGGCAAGATGCAAGTATAGTTATATGCCATATAACAACATTTTGGTCAATAACAGACTGCATATACAATGGTGGTTGCAGTAATAGCTGTCTTATACCATATACGCTAGGTATGTGGTAGGCTATACACTCTACGATATTTGTACAATGATAAAATCACCTAATGACATATTTCTCAGAACATATCCCCATTGTTCAGTGGTGAATGACTGTAAATGTAAAAGTAGGCTACAATAAACCTACTTTAAATATAAAGGGACAGATAGATACAAAGCAAAGTAATCTCAAAACCATATACCATTCTAGCACTAAACAAAAGAAAGCTGGAGTGACTATATTAGTATTAGACAAAGTAGATTTCTGAATTAACAATATTATTAGGCAAAACCAAAAATGGTCAAGTATTTAACAGATATTTTCACTAAAGAAGATATACTGATGGCAAATAAGCACATAAAAACATGGTTAACAGCATTACTTATTAGGAGAACACAAATTAAAACCACCAGGAAATACCAATACACACCTACTAGAATATCAGCTATGTATGTGGAACATGTGAATCTGTCATACTTTGCTGGAGGAATACAAAATAGTATAATCTCCTTGGAAAACAGTTTGGCAGTTTATTTATAAATTAAGTATACACCTATCCTATGACTCCACCTTCTTTCCAACATATTGGAATGGAAGCACATTTCCGTACAAAGACCTGCATGCATATGTTCTTTGCAGCTTTAGTTGTAAAAACAAAAGACTGAAAACAACTGTTAGTCAGCAGGTGAATCAACAAATTATAGTACATCCACAAAGCAGAATACAACTAAACTATAAAAAGAAATGAACTATTGATACACACAACAATATGAATGGATAATGAGTGAAAGAAGAAGGTTAAACGATACCCTACTCTATACTTCTATTTAGATAAAATTCTAGAAAATGCAAACTAACCTATTATACTAGAAAGCAGATCGGTAACTGCCTTGAAATGGGGTTTGGAGAACAGTGGGAAGGAGGGATTACAAAGAAATATGAGAAAATTATTGAGGGGGCCTGTGGGATGTGTTCATTGTCTTGATTGTGATAGTAGTTTCATGGCTTATGTATGTTAAACTTATCAGATTGTACACTTCAAATGAATACACTTTATTACATAAATTACACCTCACAAAAACTGTTTAAAAAAATAAAAAGAATTTCAGACTCTGGGACTCAGAAAACAGTACCCCAAAATATGGTGCTTTGACATACTGAACTGAAGTAAGAAACTCAAGGTCTCTCTGACCTTTCCCCACCACACCCCCTCCTATCTCTCAACTGTGTCTCTCCCAAAGCACAGTATGAAGCTGCTCTCTGAAATTCCCTTATTATTCCCTAGAAGCCTGCCAAAAAGGAACACAATTGCCTTCAATCCTGCCCTGAGATTTCATTAAAGGTCATATCACAGAGTAAGCGAATGAAAATTAAACACCACACCTAGAGCCCAGATGAACTTTGTCCCATACTATTGTTTCTTCTCAGGACTCAATCAGTTTACAAAGAAAATCATTTACAAGCTAGTTTCTGTTTTCCAGGTCCATTTTTCTCTCCTAAAATCATTTACTAATCTCTAAAATTGCCTTCATCCTCCCTCTCTCCTATGAAGACGATATTTAAGTTTCAACTATCTGGCCCTTCTTGAAGTCTCACTCTTTTGTATATAGCTCTCATTTTTATGCACATTAATAAATTGTATGGCTTTTTACCTGTTAATCTGTCTCTTGCCACTTTATTTCAACAGAATGAAACTTGAACCTTCAGAGGGAAAGTTTGAACTTCCTTACAAGACTCTAGAGTAGTGATGCTTCCATTCGAATCTTTGTTCTTTCTCTACTAAGTCTTCGACCTGTGGAAATTACTAAACCTCTTTGTGTCTCAGTTTTCTTATCCTCAATACCGGTAATACTCGAAGTACTTAATTAGGTTTTTTTGAAGATTAAATAAATTAGTACATGCAATATGCTTAACATAGTGTCTAGCAAATAATAAATTCATATAAATGTTTTTGTTGTTTCCACTGCTGCCTCTGCCTATATTTAGAATACATAACTCTGAAAACAGTGGTTTCCCCTTTTTCAATTGAAATATTAATTAGAAATATTCTTTTTACATTATTTATTCTAGTCCATGTTACTTGATTAAAAGATTTTATTACTGATGTAACCTGACAATAGACCTATTTGACTAGAATCTGAAAGACTATAGTGAGTCCTTTCAGCTCTCATGCCACCAGGCAAAGAGGTCAAAATGGGTTATGGTATTAGCCAAGGTAATCATCCCTGACAACCAAAGGAAAATAAGGAAATTACTTCCAAATACATTCATGGATTGCTGAAAAGAAAAAAGAAAAGAAAAGAAAAGAAAAGAAAAGAAAAGAAAAGAAAAGAAAAGAAAAGAAAAGAAAAGAAAAGAAAAGAAAAAAGAAAAGAAAAGAAAAGAAAGAAAGAAAAAGAAACAAAGAAAGAAAAAGAGTATAGGATAAAGTGCCTTCCATTATCATGTCCAATGGTAAAAGTTGATGGAAGACATTTGGAACACAATATCAGTAGAATGACCAATATTCGCAGGAAAGGAGGTTTGGGTTATCACATTGATACTAATAAAAGGCAACAAGGTGAATTGTTTAACGGTTGCCTATTAAGTTTTGGAAACAAAGGATTGAGTCTTTACCAATATTCCTTTATTTTGATAAAAGAGCATTCTTACTGAAGTAGAACCCATGACATGCATAGATAAAATGTGTCTCTATCAAATGTGCAGAATGACGTAATCTAAAAAAATAAAACACACCTACATAACCACCAGAAGCTTGACATATAGAATGTTACCAGCACTCCAGAAGTCTCCCTGGGCCTCTATTCAGTCATTGAATCCTGCCAATTGTAATTACCCTTCTGATTTCAATCACCTTATTTAATTTTGCTTGTTTTTGAACTTTGCATAAACAAAAATTTACAAACAATATTCTTTTGTGTGGCTTCATTTGCCCAACTATATCTGTATCTATTGTTTTTGCTTCACTCCTACAGCTACTTTTCAGATTAATTATTTATCTTTAGTTTCTGACAGATTTACTATGATATGACTAGGTATGCTTTTATATGTATTTATCCTGCTTAGAGCTTGTAGAACTTTTCAAAGCTGTGACTTGATATTTTTCCATTTTGAAAATTTTCAGCCATTATCCTATTCCTTCTTTTACTGCTTTTGTACTATCTTCATCCTCCTCAAACTCCTGCCTAATTATATATACACACATATATGTACACACACGCATATGTAAAACTGTGTCATTGTCTTTTTGCTCTATTTTTAATTATTACTTTCCCAAATTTATTTCTCTTTACCCTGAAATCTGGATATTTTTTACTGATCTATCTTTTAGTTCACTAATCCTACCTTCTACTGTGTTTAATTTGCTGTTATAACCATCCTTCATATTACCAATTTTAGTTATTTTTATACTATGATTTACATTTAATTTATAATAGATTTTAGTTCTCTCGAAAATCTCCATCTTTTTGTACATTTCCTTGATTATAACAATAATAGGTTTTTTTAAGAAGTCTGGATCTAATAGTGCCAATATTTGCATCACCTGTTGGCCTTTTTCTCTTGCTTTTTTTTTTTGTCATTTGACTCTTTTTTATGACATATCTGATAATTTGTTTTAATTTGTTTATTGAATTCTAGATACCATGTAAAAAATATAGTCTTATGATTATTGTTTTTCTTCATAAAGGATTTAATTTGTGTCTGGTAAGAAGATAAATATTAAGAAAATCACATTAATCCATTTGAGGCAAAAATCTACTTCAGGTTGTCCTTCTACTAGAGTGTAGCCTTTTCAGAGTTTTATCTCTACATCTTGCGTTCTTACCAGATACCTTTCTCTTTGGTGAACTCTGATCTCCAGTGTGGTCTCTCCAGTATCGGGAATGGTTTAAAAAGTAAAATCTCTGCTTACTCTGCTTGTGTTTTTAACCTCTCAGTAGCTGCTTTCTGCTTTTTACCTGCGTCTCATTTTGCATGTTTGCAATCTGGGAGTTGGCAGTTGCCTTCAGGGAAAATTGACAGCAGAGTATTGAGCTCACCTCTGCATTTTACTTCTCTCCAAGATCTTGCCCTTTCACGTCCATGAACCTTTAGGTTTTCGCTGATGCATTCAATCAGTTCTTTTATGCATGTATCTAACATGCATAGTCATTCTCTGTGGGAATGTTAGCTTAAGCCAGCCACTCTTCATGGCCATTGGTATATGTAGCATATACATTTATATATTTTAAGCAATTTCCACATTTTCCCACGTGCTTCCCCAAATATAGCATGTAGGGCCTGTTGGCATTCATGCTCAACTATACCATTTAGTCTGGAATAGTGACATCCAATATAAATATCATGTAAACCATATATACAATTTTAAAATTTCAAGTATTCACACTACATAAGTAAAAAGAAACAGGTAAAGTTACATTTAATAACATATTTTACTTAATTAGAATTAGTTATATCAAAAATATTACCATGTCAACATATGTCTTCAAAACCTGTTGTATATTTTACACTTACAGCTCATCTCAATTCACACTAGCCCCATTTCAAGTACTTGAGAGACAGCTTTATGTGACTTATGACTGCCATATTGGAAAATGCAGGTCTATAGGTTTCAGAATATTCCAAGGAGATGTGACAGGGCTAAAGGACCAATGTGCATTAACACAATGACACTGACTTGAAGACTCGGATGGAAGTCTTCCAGTCAGTATCATCCTTTGGGAAAAAAAAATGGGTTTCTATTTACCTGCACAAAGAATATTTTCGTCATGTTAGGTGGAAAAAATTTGTAGACAATCTTTCTAACTGCTCAGGATTAAACACTCTATCCTATTTTGGAGAAATAATTTAAATGATATGATTCAATGGAGGGTACCATTCAGCTTCCCTGGACTGAATTCTAAAGGATGGAAAACTCTCTGTATCCTAAAAGCCAAGATTCAGACATGTGACTCAAGCTGAGCCAATCATATGGGTCTTCTAAGGATTCAATAAATTAAGTACAGAAATGTAGGGAAAGTTTTAAAATATTCCCAGAAGTGGCCTTTACAGAAGTAAAAGAGAATCTCAACAGTGACCTTATGCTCACAGTGCCAGTCTAACTAGACAATTTCTGGGTTGTAAATGTCACTGTAGGGCTATTTTCTAGGTTTACTTTGTTCCTGCAGGTGTTCTAGGAGTTTCCATGAATCACTGATTCCAGGGATTTTGCAGACCCATGATTTCACTTTTTAGTACAACATAGTTAATAAGTTAGTGTAAGCTGTGTATAAATGTAGGCGCCAAATGGCCTGAGTTTGAGTCTTGGCTTTCCTACTCATTTGCTTTCAAGATTTAGACATATCATTTTACTTTTATATTCTCCTGTTTCTTCATCTATCAAGTAGCAGTGATAATTGTACCTACCTCCTGAGTTGTTATGAAGACTTAATGAGATAGTCCATACACTTATTATAGGTATTTATCATATACTGAATATTTAGCTTCTGATAACTTTTCTTTTTACTAAAAAAAATTAAGGGATATCTACTGTGTACCAGGTATACATAAAACAATACTTCTTAATTTTTTTCATTTAAAATTACCTTAATAAATAATAATAATTATTTTACATCTCTATAGTTTGGGAAGGAGCTACATATAGCCTGACGAAACTACTGCAATGGTAAATGTTTTTCAAATTATTTACGATAGAGTAATGTGTCTTGTTTGCTTGGTGGCTGTAAGTAGTACAAGGCATATAGACCACCACCCCAATTTAAGAAGTACAGACTAAATAACATGACTTAGTACCAAACATAAAGCTCTGATGTGGGCATTGTATTTCCATTTTTTAGATGAGGAAATTGATTCAGAAAAGTGAGATAATTTGCCAAAATTTCACAGCAGATGTGTACCCAATTATACATTTTATTTTGTGTCGTGAGTTCCATTTTCCTAGACAAGGGATTATAATATGGTATTGGAAGGCCTTTAATCACTAGGCCTACAGTTCATAAAAGGATTCTACCATTATTGGGAGCATCCTTGATATTTTCAGAAAGGTAAGCCAAGCCTCAAAGAATGCATACCTCATAAATTTATTTCATTTCAATGACATCACCACTTTCTTAATCTCTCTTTCATCTTCTTCAATTTTTTCCTTTCTTTTCTCTAGTCTATGATCATAAATATTTCTATAACTATAAACAGCCCATAATTTAAATAGCTTTCATCTAAAAAAATTCTGGAAATTTACTTTCGGTAAATTTGAAAAGGGAGAAGATTAATCTTTCATAAAAGAATGACTTCTAAGTTCTCATTATTACTGTGCCAGACGATTCAAATAAGATAGGGTTTAACGTAAGACTCTTACTTTTCCAAATGCTACCCCTGGACTTTTCCAGGGATCAACTGTTTGACTCTATCCAGTAATATTGAAACTGCATAGGGGTGAAACTAATTCTTCGAGGAATTCAAATCAAAGGCTATATATCTAAATTTCTACATCTTCTAATCCAATCTATGTTGTGTTTTCTTTTTCAAGAGTTTTAAAAACTAGCAGAGGCATTGAAACAGCTATGAAACTTTACTGGCCAAGGCTCCCTCCGATGACTCTTTGACTTTTAACCACGAACATGTGTGAATTCTCTTGTTCCTTCTCTAAATCATCCTAGAAGCTTCTCATCTCACCTCTATGTAGATGGCACTCTTCCATTTATTTTTGGAAATGATTTATTTTAAAAGCAAAGAATGAACTTCTTTATCATCCTCATTAATGAAAAGCATCTCTGTGCTGTAGAAATACACTGAACAGCCAATTTTCCTCAGCTGCTGTTGCCTTTGCATAATGAGCCTTCCGTGAAAAATAAAGTGTCAGCCTGATTAGAGCAAAGCCTCAGTTATTAAAACACACACACATACACACTTACAAGCAAACCCTGCACCCCTCATACTTTTAAGGTAGCATTGGTAAACTCCTACCTGCATTTTCAGTAATGTTATTTCAAGTTGAGTCCAATACTACATGATTAACAATGATGAACAAAAACTTTTGACACGTGAAAATCGACTTATTCATACAATTAATTAGCCCATTATTTAAAGCTCATACCAATCATATTTTAGATTTTAAAAAATAAACAGCCAAGTTTTTTCTTTTCTCTTTTTGGATTAATATGAAAAGTTCCAAATATGTTCTGATTCCAGGAGAAATAAACAAGTTAAATAAGTGCCAAGGTAAAATAGCAATGGTTATTAGCTAGAAATCTTCTGATGCTTATAAGTGAGGCTCACAGGCTTTGAATTAACAGAACTCATGCTAGAAGAAAAAATATTCATTTGAATATCCAGATACTTGGGCTCTTTACTGCCAATTTTAAAATAGACTATCATCAGAAGAAAACATCTGGATAACAGAGTAAATGTTTTCCTCTTCTGGTGGCCAGATCTCTCCCTGAAATCCAAACCACTGTAATCAGTCACATGCTGGAAATCTAAGCCTGGACTTTATCAGACTCAAAAGTAAATTGTTCATCTCAACCTGAACACCTGTTTCTCCACTACTGTTTCTATTTAATATATTTTCTATTTCATGAAAGATGCCACTATTTGTGCAGCCCCTCAAACCTGAAATTTGATTCTTCTACCTCTATTATGTTTCATATTTAATTAAACAACAAGTTCTATGGGTTCGACATTATAAATAACTCTCTAACCATCCACGTTTCTGTATCTCCACTAAAATACTCTGGCACAGATACCTCACCTAGATCCTGAAGCAGATTCTTAACAAAGCTTCCCATCTCTCAGGTTTTCTACTGCTTCTCCTTCAAATTATTCTCTATACCCCAGAGTGATTATTTAAATATATAAATCCCTGCTCAAAATTCAGTAAGATATCCCCCTTGCCCTCCAGGTAAACAGGAGTCTTCATAATAATGTGTATAGGGTTTTTGTGATTTAGCCTCCAGGTATCTATGCAATTGCTTCTTTGGCCACACAGATTTCTCTCTTCACCTACAAGTCAGATGTTCTGTGCTTCCTTGCCTCTGGGTGTTTCCTTGTGCATTTCATTTTCACTGTCTCCAATACCTTCCCCTTTTTGCTGGGCTCTTAGCCTTCAGCCGTCACATGAGGATTTCACTTTCCCTGATACTCATGTTGGGGCCATATGTCTTTTCTTTGAACTCCAATAGCAACACAGAGTTCCTCTATTGCAGTAATTATAACACTGTATAATAATTTCCTGCTTATTCCTCTATATTTCTAAATAAACTGAAAATTCCCAGAGGACAAGAACAATGTCTTTCTTGTTCACTATTGCATTTCCATATCTATAATAACATAGTGACAGGAGCATAGCAAACATTTAATAAATATTTATTAAATGAGAAATCCAAGAATATATAAGTATCAAGATTTTAGGCAAATAGCTACATTTCTAAAAAAAAATAAAATACAAAGGCATAAGAAAAGCAAATCAGAAAAAGGTTTTAAGTAAAAATATTTTTTATTAAAAACTAGAAATGAATAAGGGGCAATAAAGGAAAATATTTCTGATTTTTCCCCAATTTTTACATCAGCTTATATATTGCCACAATAAATAATCATTGGATGTTTTACATTTTCAGTTTTCTCTCTAACATAATGTGGACCATTCTTTCCCCAAGCTCTATCTATTGGCCATTTTCCAAGCTATTCCTAAGAGATTTTCTAGCTGTCTTTCAGTCCCTGCCTGCCACCAATTTCTAGGCCATTGGCACATGTTTTAGGTGTTTTGTTTACTTGTTTGTTTTTTGTTTCTTTTTTTTTTTGGAGACAGGATCTTGCTCTGCCCCCCATGCTGGAGTGCAGTGGCCTCATCATAGCTCACTGCAACCTCAAACTCCTGGGCTCAAGCGATGCTGCCTCAGCCTCCCAAGGAGCTGGGACTACAGGATACGCCACCACACCCGGCTAATTTTTCTGTTTTTTGCGGAGATGGGATTTTGTTCTTGCTCAGGCTGGTCTTGACCTCCTGGCCTCAAGCAATCCTCCCACCTCAGCCTCCCGAGTGCTAGGATTACAGGCATGAGCCACTGTGCCCCACCTGTTTTAGGTTTTTGAGATGAAAACAGCCAACTTCTAAGAGCCTAAATTAGTTAGGGTTCCGTCAAAGAAGCAGAACCGTTTTGAGTGTTAACCATTAAGGGATTTATTACAAGAATTAGATCTTACATAATTTTTGGAGCAGCTGAGGAAATTAAGGTCTTGAACAGTGAGTTGTAAGATCAGAAAAAGAATCTTTAGTCAGTTCTCCTGAAGCACTGGTACAGGACAACAAGCTGGAGCTTACATGAAGAATCTGAGAAGCCAAGAAAGTCCAGCCACTGAAGTGGAACTGTGAAGGAGATGTTTGTGTGAGAGCTGTTGGAAGCTGTTGCCTCTGTGTAGCTGCCACCTCTGCCAGTCCTCCGTTAAGCACCTGTTGGTGGTCCTGGGGACACTATCAGTCAGAATGTCCAGTGGCCAGTATGTAGAACGACATAGGTCAAGGGCACATTGCAAACCACCAGGCACGTTTGTAACTGTCTGTCACTTTATCTAACCATGAAGACCTTCCAGGAGTAATAGTGACTGAGACTCATTGAGTTTTGCTTCCCAAATCTCTCACAGTTCTCTCTCTCTCTCTTTCTCTGTCATGTGTAATCCAGTATCACTCAGAGAAGGAAATTCTGAATACACATTTTTCATCTTGACCAAGTTGATAATGAAATCATCCAGCACAGGAGGGAAATCAATCTGTTTCCGTTGATGAAAGTAGGGGAACTTTTTACACCCTATGCAGGTCTAGGATTTAAGCTGTGCTAAAATGCTCAGGCAAGATGAAGGCGTGATATGTTTCTAATTAAAACAAGTGACCACAGTAGATCTCTGGCACTCTGGGACTTCTAAAATGTCAGGATTAATGCACAGGTGCACATGACTAGCTGGGCTGAGATTTTCCCTGATAAACATCCTATTTAGAGACTCAAGTGGTTAGATCATTCTTTCTATGTGATAGTCTATATCATCCAGGTGTTAATTTATCTCATGTCCCGTGAGTTTTGGAACAATTCCCTCCACCATACAGAGACTAGCTCTCCAAAATACAGAATTCAGTCATAGCTATTGTTTTTGTCGTTTTCTTTTAGTATTTCCCTCTGAGAGACTAATAAAATACCATGGACATAATACATTCTCAATAAATGTTTATGAATGCTGAAAAGCTAAGTGGGGAGAGAGCCGAAGATAAGTGCAAGCCATGTCTCAAAAAGTTATAAGCAAATAGGCTGGCTAATCTGTTGCTAAGTTCAAAACTAAATATGGATCCAAAGGTGGGAAGAAAAATTAAATGCATCATGGACTAGCTACACACAGGGATAAATAGATGGTCAAGCTAATGAGAGAGTGAGTGAGAGAATCCAGAAAAAATAAGATGTATAAAGCTGACCCCCATTTTTAGTAAGAAAGTAACGTGATTCACAGGTAAATTAGTATAAAGGTCCTGAGCTTCTGCTTTCTTCTTAGCTGTGTGACCTTGCGTAGGTAACTGAACTCTTCTAAACTACCCTAAACCTCATTTTCCTCATTTGTAAACTGTAGCTACTTCTTGGAGTTTTTGTAAGAATTAATTGTGATAGCACATGGAAAGCGCTTAGTCTAGCATAAAGTACTCAGTGAATGTTGATCACTATTATCAAAGGTTGTGTTAGATAACATTGGTCTTCTTTAATGTTCCTAAAATGTTGTCAGGGTACAATATTCCCAATATGTCTACTCACTATCAATGCAATGAAATTATATTCTCTCTGATCTGATGCTGCAGCTCTGTGGAATTACTGCTTTTTACATAAATGGTTAAAAGAAGACATAATGGATACTTCTATATAAGTTATGTATGCACTATACATACATGTTGCATGCAAATTCTTTATCCTAATTTCCCCCTTATTATCAGTCTGCTTATTTAAAATCTGATTGAGACCATGACTAAAAAATTTTGGCATAAATACTTAATGCCATTGACTAAACACATTAAGAAGAACTTGGCCTACATTTCTAGTTTGCCCTTGCTTCTTTGTTTTAGAAATGATTTAGAATTTTTCTCCTTTTTAAAAAATCATTGAATGCTTGTGAGAATCAGAGTAATATAATTTTAGCTTTTACGACCCTCATGCCAAATATTTTCCTTATGTTGGCAAAAAAGCAATGGCTATTTAACTTAGACTGAATTTATAATAACTTTTGTATTGCTCTGAATTAAGTAAAAATGATTCTAGGAAGGAGATGGAGAACATAGACAGCCGCAGGTTTTCCCAGGACAACTTATTTGGAGTTCATTTTCTCCACTCTTTACCTCATCAGCCCTTATACTTGGGTTCAATTATAATAGATTTTTTGTTATTTTACTTTTCTGCATGTTCTTATATATCTCTTCTTTATTGTCCTTTTTCTTCTTCTCATTTTTTATTGTGATTTTCCAAGAAGCTAACTAGAAGTTATCCAGCCTCATACCTGATCTGGTCCTAAACAATCACATTAGTGTAACCCCAACATCAGCTGAGTTTGTACCATCGTTCAAGATTTACACAAATTTTCAACAATCACTCTTCCTAAATGGTAAGCCCAAGGTTCTCAACAAGATTCCGGTGGCTGATATTGTCGTGGTTGCCTCTGGTGTTGAATTCCTCTTCCCACTGAACTCTGTTCTCACAAGTGTCTCACCTTCCGTATTGTTCATGATCTCTGACTTATGCTCACCCATACGTGGACTATTCATCTCTGATTTCTCCAAAATGCCACCCCATACAAGTCCTTTGTAGGTGCAGCGAGCGGGTTTGACCACAAAGAGGAGTGCACTGCCGCAAAAATCCCCAAACTGTGTAACATTGAGTATTAGTATTAAACACTGTACCTCTTCTTCAGAGGCTTTTGGCCACCAGCCACCTACCAGGAATTTCTCAGTAATCACAGAGTTCCAGCATCTCTAGCTTCCTGCCATATTGCTTCTCTCTCCCCGCCCCTCCCCTCCAACCCCCGTATTCTATCTTTACTTTTGGAGGGGTAAGATCTAACTTTCTGCCCTCTGCTATTTCATGTTTTCTTTTAAATTTCTGTTACATTTTTGGACAGAAAATTTTGTGGGGTTTTTTTTTTTTTTTTTTTCCTCCTGGGATACTTCCAGAACATATCCTGAGGGCTCACACATCTAAAGCACAGTATCAAGGTGTTTTCCTAAACAAAGATGGTTTTCTCTCTAAGGGGATCTCTGAGCCAGCTGTTAACATTACAATCTTATTTATCCTGCCACCTTTTCTTAAAGAATAAATCAATGAAGATATTTTAGGATTTAACTTCTCTAGAAAAAGGCATATGTGCATGGCAGGAATATTGTCATAATATAATTTTTCTTAAAGGTTTTGGTTACATTGATATATATAGTCCAGCTGTCCCAGTACACAGAACCCTGTTAGAGAAAACTAGGTTCACGGTAGCAGAAACACACATTTATTTCTACTCATCATATATTCATGCAGTATTCACAAATGTCTGCCCCCTCCAAGACTGGATCACTGTCTTTGAATCAAGCTTTCATTCCTTTTTCTTATTTTCCCTTAGGGTGACTTCTTTCCTTATTATCCTAAATGCGTTCATCTGCTTCTACAAACAAGTCAGGTGATCTTCTAAATTATAGACTAATGCATAGGAAATGAGATCATGCTACAAGGAGCTCAGTCATGCCCCTGGTCCATAATAGGTGTCAAGTCATGCTGTTTACTGGTTGTGGATGTGTCTTATTGGAGTAATTAATGAGTCTGATATTTCTTTATCAATTTAGTGTGCCCGTGCATGTCAGCTGTATTGTGGTCCCTCAAGCTGAAATTCAAATTGTGTAGAAACACTTTAGCCATAGTATTAGTAAACACGTTTTGATAGAGGGCCCCCTGTAGCCGAAGCTTTATGAAAGGAGCTATGGAAAAGATGCCAAAGAATAAATAAATCATGCTACTCTTGTGCTTGGAGTGGGGATGCAAGGGAAAGTAAGAACAAAAGTAAAAACTTTATGGGAGCTATACTTCCTTGAATATATACACATATTTGAGTCATTTATATGCATATGCACCTATTGTGCATTTCTGTAAATATACATATGATTGACAATCAGACTTCTGACTCTCCGGCCCTCTCTCTTGCCATATTCTGGCAGTAACACTGAGCTGCTTGTTGCTCTATTTCCTACCTCTGTGATCTGCACATACCATCTCCTCTAACTCCAAAGTCCTTCGCAATGAGCCATTCTTCTCAGAGTAACTCTCCCCTACCCTTCAATTCTTCTCCTTGGACTCAAATCCTCCACAAAGCCTGGTTGGGGAAACACACATAATCACATTAATCCTTGAGTTTTAATTTGTTCCTTTCTTCAGAGTGAGCTAGTCATAACCAGGAGACAATGTTGGGTTAGATTTTTTAAATGATCTGCAGTTCACTAATCTGATTAGTAGAGAACTACACATTTTCTTGGTCACAGCCACCTTTGTTTGTTTCTATAGTCAGCAGCTGTGAAAATGTCTCTTATGTAATTCTTCCCCAGTGTCTCCTTCCTGATTATAATTCCTTCTAGAACTCACCCTTTTGGAGAAGCCCCTGATGCAACTAAACAGGTTCCAGGAGACAGAGTTATACAATTGTGTGTAATCGATGGTGGGGTATAGGACTTAAGTAATGTTTCTCATCTTTTCCATGGCAAGACAATTACTTGGGGGGGTGGGGCACGGGGTTCAGCATTTTTTTACATTTGGTTTCTGCAGTACAGCAAAAGAAGAATTTCCTAGCGTGTGGACTTCTGGTATCTTCCTCAGCTTTGCCATTGCTGCAAGATTGTGGTATGAGATTGGCAAGTTCTGGTTTCTTCCTAATGCAAAATACTCCTTATTTCTGTTTCATTTTGTGTTGTTGAAATCTAGTCTCAAAAACCCCATTTTGCTACATAAGTTGCCTCCAATGAGGAACATACCATAAATTAACATAAATAAACCATATTTTGAGGATGTGAATATAAGAAAGCACATGAAAGCTTACTCTCAGTCTGTTCTTGATGACCACTGGTTTTGACATTTATGCCGTTATGTGCATACACGTATTTTACAAGCAAATGATGAAAGGCTTCTCGAGCTATTGAAGTTACTGAAACAAAGTAAGGGCTCACATGCACATTTTCCACAATGTCTCTTGCACACACACACATACACACACAAACACACGCACTTAGAGCCACCTACACCAAGATGAGTTCAAATAACAAAGTTGGCATTGTGTGTGTGTCAGCCTTATTCAAACAGTATCTGCAGCCCAGTTTCTCAAATTACTCTGCTTCCTACAGAACTAATTTTAAAATGAATCTCCCACTGACTTCAAGGGGCTTTCATCTCTTTAGGATGGTGATGAAGCCTAAAAATGTGTACCTGGTACCCCAGAACGCTAAAGAATAAAGTCTGTGTCAGCTCAGCTCAGCAGTTCTGAAACAGCCCCAATTTCTCCCTGGGTGCTGACCATTAATCCCTGTGAAACCTTTCAAAGGGTTTTAAGTGATAAGCTAAGAGAAAATGGGCCCCAGGAAACACACCAAAATTTTATAGTCATATCATAAACGAGATTGCTCAGTATACAGTTTCATTTGTGCAATGAATACAGAGCGGTTTATCCTTACAATTTTTTTACTTCAAATATACTTTTGTGCAAGGAATGTAATTCGCCCACAGCATTATAAGAAATAACACAGGAAGTTGCTCTAAACTCAATGTCTCAGCATCGCGGTGCATAATAAACTCCAAACAACTTCCAGGAAATTAAGATGTTTTTAAATTGCTGAGCATGATAAAGAAGTAATCCTGAGAAGAAAACATACACACACACACACACACACACACACACACACATGCACACATGAACAAATTAATTATGGTATAATTACTGCACAGATGGTCCAGAAATTTGGAGGTACACTGCTTTCTTCTTTGTTGATCAAACGTAATCTGATTATGCTCTTTGCTTGAAGTATCTCTGGTCCTTCAATCTCCAAAAATAAATTCTCACTGAAGTATGACATTTCCACATCTACTAATTAAGAATGGGATTTGTTTTGTATGGCTTTAACATAATCCTTTCACTCATATAGATTAGATCACAGTTGGGTGTTATCAATAGAATAAATTTCTGTCAAAGAGTAATCTAACAGAATTTATTACCATGGTCTTACCTCTTCTTTGTTAATATTTTGACAAGGTATCACTGAAGAAGACTTTATTTTCTCAAATATTCTTTTAGCTATGTTCCTCTTTTCTTTCTTTACTAGGTCTTTCTCCAATTTGCGGCTCCGTTCATCTCTTCTATTCCTTTTCAGAAACGTGTCATCAGTTTCCCTCCTTTCTGCCACTAACACAAGTTTTCCTTCATGTCATTCCTTATACCTCTAAGAAAACCAACTCGATGACAGTTGCGTCAAATCCTAAAGTCTTTTACTTCATCTTACTTTTTCTCTTCCCAATCTAGATGTACAACATATTAATATTTGCTTGGAATTTAAAACATATGATGTATTTTCACATCTATAATGATAGCCTTTAGAACATTTTAAAGGCTTGTCATTAATTATTATAATTTTATAGGTGAAAATAAGATCAATAGATATTCCCAAGTGGATACATATAACAGAGTAAAGGGGAGATTTGAACCTGCGTGTGTTTAATTCCAGAGTTTATTGGTATCTATTGCATCACCATACCTCATTCAAACAGAAGCTTCATAAACCACAACCCCTACAGAAATATTAATGAGCAAAATAACTTAGATAATAGAAAAATTCTATCATATCAATAGAGACACATTAGTGAATAGTAGATACATGAATCAGAAATTTGTGATTTTTGAATGTCATTGTCTATCAAATCATATAAGGAGTTAGGACCTAACCCTGACAGATTGGAATCTTACTCGTAGCCTTTGTTTATTAAAATCAATTAGGTAGTCTGTCCTTCTTGCCAAAAGCAGATAATTCAGATGATACACACTTCTTTTAGGATGACTTGTCATATCAGCAGGAAGTCTTATCACATTAGATTTTAAACACAGACACTTTCCTTGTAATAGCTGTGGAATGAATTGCTTTCCAAAGAGTTTTGCATAATTTTAATTTGCCTTTTTATTGCTATTAATGGACCATCTGTACCTGCGGTTTTCTATGAAATTTAAAAAGAACATACTGTGCAAGTCTTATAATTTAAAAATGTAGAAACATATAACTAAATAAGCCATGTCAAGTGGAATGAAAAAAAATATATTGATGAATTCTAAAAATCAATAAAAATAAGGAAATTAACATCTAGGGTAAATGTTCAAAAATTAGAACTAGCAAAAACCAATTTGGATCAACTACCTAATTGTTAGCATGCCTTTTCTTCCTAATTCATTTGTGAAGTATAGAGAGAAAAAAGAATAAAAATATTTAATTCCAAATCAAATGCTTTTCCTTCTAATTGGATTAAAGATAGAAATCAGGATTAACTCAAATTATATGAACTAATCTAAATTATCAACTCCTTGTTAGTTCGCTGTGGAGATTTAATAACATTTTATTGAAAATTTTATAGTATAATTGAAATCTTTCATAGGGAAATGTGATTTTTCCCATCATATGGTAATTTTAACTCATAGACCTTTCTTTTTTAGTTTTAAGCATTTTCCCCCCTGTGATTAGGGATAATTCTCAATATTCATTAGTTCATTCATATATAACAGTTATTCACATTCCGTTGTCCCAAACTTAATCACATGGTTACCCTAATTGCTAGCAACGCTGGGGAATATAGTCTCTTCCTGGATATCTTTGGGCCCATCGTTAGGCCTCAAACATATGTGAATTTCTGCTTAAAAAGGTAGTTACGGGAGTTACTGACAATAGTTGACAATAGTTGACGATGGGGATTATTAACAGACTAGTTGTGGGGATTTTTGACAATAGTCTTCACTTTACATATCCTTTTCAGCACTCACAGAACATCTTTACCATCCTCAGTGGAGCCATACGTATCCCATACATTTTCTGCATCCAGTTTAAAGTCCAGAATCTCTTAATGTTCAGTCCTCTTCTTGTGACCCCTCATCTGTAAACTAAGAGACATGTTATTTTCCCCACCCATTCCTACTACCTAATATACAAAGATGAAGTAGAAAAATAAACCATTTATAGAGATAAAAATAGAACACGTAGAGTCCTCAGTGGTCCACAGCAGTTACATATTGATGCATGTAAAGTTTGAAATATCTTAGTCCTCGTTTAATTTACCTCTGATTTTGCTCCCTTGTATGGATTTCTTGGCCATCACCCTCCATGACTTCTGGAGCCCTCTGGAAGTTTTCCTTTGCATATTACACTTTGCCAGCAAACTTGAAGCAAGTTTTTTTTGGGGGGGGGATATGCTCTATTTGGGGGATGTATAATTTTCACATGCCGCTTCTTGATTATACATATTTAGGAACTTAGGGGTTTGCTTGTAGGCCTGGATTATGTCTCTCTCTCTCTCTCTTTTTTCTTAAAGCAATATTAATTTCCTCAAAAATTTAGTGAGGCTTCTCTTTGCTTTCCCATCAGTTCTATGTGAAAAGTACCATACCTGATGATCTCTCCTATTTTCTTCTCTCCTATTTTCTGTTTTTGTGCTAGGATAGCACCATCTCTCTGAGACTATAGCCTATAGGGAGAAGTTAACATAATTCTATCCCATCTTTGTAGCTGGGTGGAGCTTCTGACTGAGTATAAAAGAGAGGCTTTTGAGAAAGTATCTGAGCAAAGGTCTTGTCTTCTGCTAGTTGAGGCACAAAAAAGGGGATTCCCCTTTTACAAGGAATACCAATTTGGGTCAAATTTATACCTCTGTCAGAGATGGATTCCCTTAGCAAGATATATTTCTTTTTACTTGCACATTGGCAATCCTTACTCAAGCTTTTCTCTCTCATTGTATTTGGCTAAAAGCATCAAGGGGCAGCAAACATAGACAGACATTTAGCCTTTTCCTGATAATCTTCTTTAGAGCAACAGAATTCAGAAGTAGAACCTTCCTTGCATTACAGCCATCAGTTTTACTAAATACTTTGCCATGCCATAACAAAGGTCATTCGCTTTCCAGCCTGCAATGTTTAAGACCTTGTAGTCTGCAACTCAACTACTAAGACAATGCCACATTTTTTTTTTTTTATGGCAGTACACCCTTTTCGTACCAAGTACTTTATTAGCTGAGACTTAGGCTAGAAACTTATCACAATGAAACCTCAAAATATAGGGTCTTGAATTAGATAGAAAATAGTTCTCTCTTAAGATTAGTGTATGGTCCCCAGGGACTCTGATTTGACTAGTTGGTTATATCATCTTCAACATGTGGCTTCCATCATTGGGTCTAAGATCTGCTACAGCTACTGTTCTTGGCTAAGGGTAGGAGAAACAAGAATATATTGAGCCAGAAGCTTTATCTTTAAGGAGATAATCTAGAAGTTGCACATGTTTTTGCAGTACCCCACTGTCTCAAGCATAGTCACTGACTGTAAGGAAGGGTACGAAAATGGTCCTTAGCTAAATGGTCATGTGTCCTGGTCACCAAAGTAAATTTAGAAAAACAGAGAATAGATACTGGATGACACAGCTGCTTTTCCACCAATTTTTGGAGAAAAAAATTAAAATGAAGTCATCTTAAGACTTAAATATGTAGGCTAAGATACCAATATTCTGATTAAATCTAATGAGCATATTAATTCTCATTAATATAACTCATTCCTAATCTGGAAAAGACTTTCTCTCTTTTTTATTTTATTTTTTTATTTCAACATATTACAGGGGTACAAATGTTTCAGTTACATATATTGCCTTTGCCCTGTCCAAGTCAGAGCTTCAAGCGTGTCCATCCCCCAGGCGGTGCGCACCACACCTTTTAGGTGTGAATACACCCATCCCCTCCTTACCCCTCCCACCTGCCCGAAACCCAATGAATGTTACTGCTATATGTGCTCATAAGTGTTGCTCAGTCAATACCAATTTGATGGTGAGTACAAGACTTTTTAATGGTGAAGAACTTCATAGTTTCCATCTATTAGTTAAAATAAATAGTAAGGTTGTTTATTCATCAATACATTATTTTTAGTTTTAAAGCTTGGCCTTTTTATTAGTCTACTGACACAATTTGCAAATATTAAGACTTTCAGCCTTTTTTTCCTCTGCCCAATTATTTCCAGACACGTAAATGTCCAAATAACCAAATACACAATTAGTTTTTAAAAAGAGATGAACTGTTTGATTACTAGAGGAGAATTATCGAGCACCTGTTAAAGTACCTAATGATTCCTATTCTCATTATTCTTTCTTTTTAAATTTAATCAATCACAACACATGTATACTTCATTTAGAGTGGTTTTTGTTAGTTTGTTTTCAGTTCTACATTCAGTCAAAAATTCAACTCAAATTTCTGTCTCTGTGAATCAGGTCTTCTGTAGACATGTCTCTCTAATATAAACAATCCTTATTAATCTAGCAAAGTAATGACATTTTGTAGACTAATGCCTTCACTTATTCTTCTAGTCTTTTGTATCATTCCTAACCGTGCTTTCAAAGCTGTGTTCCACAGAGCCCTGGAACTCTGAAAAGATGCTGATGCAGGCAAGAGCTGAGGGGCTGGATTTCCCTGGCCTCTGGGTTCACTAAATCCACTTCACAGATAAAAACTTGACACTTAACCTTTGTTCTGTGCTGTAGGTCTGCTTATGATTTTCTTTGAGAAAAAGTTCTAATGCTTAAAACACATTTAAAAATCAGAAATCTATGAGGTTCTGTGTTATTTTTTCCAACTTCCTACAATTATCCCCATCTCATGAAGAAATCAGAAAGAGGAAAATAAAAGAGCCAAATTGACCTTCCTGTTTTAAGAGTTCAAATAACTCTCTTCTAAATAGTCCTCTCCAAACAAAAATACAAAATTAATTTTCCATTTTGCTCTTTGACAATTAAACATAAAAACAAAGAAATCATACCCTATATTCCTCTTTTTGAACGTTTTGTATCTAGAGTTAGATAAGCCATTGTTACTTGATCAAATAAGTGGATAGAGCAATGGAGATAGGGTAATATTTGCATTGGCATGATAACCACTAACGGATGTCTAATTGTAATAGAAAAGTCTCACTAATTACCACAGAAAAGTCACAATCACTAAGTAATGCCTAGGTCCTCTATTGAGATGGTCATCTTGACTCGTATCCCAACTAGAGTTTTTAAAAAACACTGTAAAGATTTTAGAGCTCCCCATGTAGACAAAAGCAATTTTATATTTTACTAGCCTTGAAATATCAATTTAATGCACTCCACTGAGGAGCATCTTCCGGAAATGTGACCATTTTGACCTCTATTATTTCAGTATGTCACTGTAATAAATAGAGAGTAAAAAGTAGGTTGGTCCCTTTTTGAGTTTTGTCTTAAACTCAAATCCTGGAAACAATATGTATAGGCCAGGTGTGGTGGCTCATAACCTGTAATCCCAGCACTTTCGGAGGCTGAAGTGGGGGAATGGCTTGAGGCCAAGAATTCAAGACCAGCGTGGGCAACATTGCAATATCCTGTCTCTACTAAAAAATTAAAAATTAGCTGGGCATGGTGGCATATGCCTGTAGTCCCAGCTACTTGGGAGGCTGAGCAGGAGGATCGCTTAAGCCCAGGAGTTCTAGGCTCACAGTAAACTATGAGCACACCACTGCATTCCAGCCTGGATGACAGACTGAGACCCCATCTCTAAAAACAAAAAAACAAACATAAAAACAAACAAAACCCAAAAAGACTTACTTCAATGGGACAAAAGAAGAATAAAGAAAGAATGCATATTTCACTTTAAGTTTATGGAATGTTTCTCTAACGAACATGCGTTATGAAATTTTCAGCTCATTCCCTTTGGGCAAGGTGGGAGGTACTAAGGAAACAAAGAAAAAGCTTATACTTTTGAAATTTTAGAGCATTTACTTCAAAAACTGAAGCCAATTTAACTAGCATTTTTCTTAGTACTGTTAATAATACTTATTGTGTAGATGGAGACAATGGGGGAGAGGGGAACGAGTACCACAGAGGCAGAACTCTGACATCACGTTCTGTACTTGTCACTAACAGGTCTTCAGTTTACTCATTTCCAAAGTGGTGGGTTAGATGAGGATAATCCACTGGACTACCTAGTCTAAACCATTTCCACAAAGATATTAGCCAGAAAAGGTCAATCACAATTATTCTGAACTTTAAAGTTAGTTCTCAAATAAACCTAATTTTTAGAAATGTTTTTTAAAGTATGAAATGGGAAAATATCTGAGAATCTTAAGGAACTTTATTTTTGATAAATACTGAACATTTTAGATTTTAATTATGTTAACCTTTTAATGTAAAAATCAACATTTATACCTCACTAAATGTCCAGAATTCTATCAAAGGAAAGCAACCTTTTTACAGCTTTCCTTTTCTAAGCTGTGGCTCTTGAAAAGAAGCTAATGACAGTCATCGTTGGTTGAAATGGGACATGTTTTACTTTGTTTTGTTCCATTAAAAGAGTATTAAAGGATAATTGGAGACTTAATTTTACTTATTCATAATGTTGCATGTGCCAAATTATATTTTAAAAGTAATGCATAATGTTTTTAAATGTATACAGTCATTTTCTCTTTTAGGATAAATAACTCTAATTAAATAATCCAAATTTGGATTTTCTTTAATCTTCAGAAGGTTATTTAGTGCTGTTCAATCATAGTTTTACCAGTTGCTCACATTAAAGAGATATATTCAAACTTGGCCAAATGCATCTCTCCATAATGTTCTGGAGAGCAGGCACTTGGCTTTTATTTTCTGGGACAGAGTTTTGAAAAGGCTTAAGGCATTTGTTTTATTTTTATTTCCTGAGGCCTTTAAAATAACATTCTGGAATAGTTGGAGGAGGTTTTCTACCATAATAATAAGTTTCCTTGGATTCAGCCCAGTGCTGCTGCTCAGCATTGATTAAAATAGTAGATTTAGACCTAGTGGCTCTTTAATGTGCTGTGTATTATTTACTTGGTACAAAAAATATGTAGGACGATTCTTTTCAAAAACAAACAAACAAAAAATAACAGCAAGCAGAGAACTTACTGTGATTTTTCTAAAATGATAAATACAGCTTGGAATTGCTGCTTGGAATGAACCACAGTGTGTATAGAAAAATAGGCAGATTTCTCCAAAGCTTATTTCTCATAGATGTAAGATAAGCTTCCTCTTCACTGCCAATCTTGTGTATCATTTCTCTTTGAATGGAATGGTTTAGAATTTATCTGCATTTCTATTATAAATTTGTGGCCATAAATAAATAACTACAAACAATATATTTATATTGTTTTATATTAAGGCCTGTTTGAATTTATAGAAGTAAAATGCAATGGGTTCGAGTAGTTACTAATCTAAATCTAAATATATTTTACTAGTATTTGCATGTATAAAACAAAAGGAAGTATACAGTAGTTGAGTCTGTCTCTATTCATTCAGGTATGTGAATTAGTTCAAACTCCTTTCCACTATACATTTAAGCCTAAAACATTCTATGTTCCCTGTTTCAAGGGCAAGAATTATTTGAGGAAAGCACATGATGGCTCAATTTTACCTTGTAGATAAATCCTTATTAATTCAGTTTGTACCAAAAGTTATACACTAGGATAATTAGAATGTTTGCAACACTGAGTACAAATAGAATTTAAATCCTTTGGTAAGTTCTTACAAGGCAGTACCTTAATATATGTAGTGGGAAGAGTATAGACTTCTAATTTTGCTTCTCACTCACCATGATTACATGGGCAAATCACATAGTCTCCAAGAGCTCAGTTTCCTAATCCGTAAAATGGGCTGTTGTATAGTTTAAAAGAGATAACGTATGCAAGATATATCAAACTAGAAGCTCAGGAAAGTTACTCTAAGAACTATTCTGTCCAGTCCGTTAGCACTAAGTGCCCAGTGGATTATAATCTTTATATTTAAAGTTTTTCTGAGATAAATAAGAAAGAAAATAATCATTACACCATCTAAAACATTATTTCCTATAGAAGTACTCCAAATGGAGGCATGGGAAAAGTGTTCAAACGCTGACTGACACAGAGTGATACCATCGAATGTGGATGCGAGCAGCTATCTCCACATGAGGGATGTGCATTCATACAGCTGGTTTCCTTGGAATTAGCCTAATAAGGTGTTGAGGACTCCACTCTAGCTTTTATGGGCATCGATTCTGAAGAATTTATCTATTTCTAAAAGTGATATGTTTTGTTAAAAATACACATAAACACATAACCATTAAAAATTGTTTGACATGAAAAAAATTATTTGGCATGAAAGTAGACAAGAATGAAGAAAACACACTTTTTTAGAATCGACCACTATTAACATTTTGTTTTATTTTTTTTCATTTTCTCTAAGAGCAGATATACACATATAACTGAGCTTCTACTGTAGATAATTTTATAGTCTACTCTTCATCATACCATTATCAATTTGTGAAAATATAATTTTAAGTTGATATATAATTATCTATAAAGTAAACAGCACGATTTCTAGCCATTACCCTATTGCAAGACATAAAATTATTTTCAACTTTTTGCTATATAAAATAATACTGTGAGCAACAAATTTGTGCATAAACTCTGCACTTTTGATTATTTGTTTCCTAAGAGATTTCTAGAAATTATGTGTCCAAATGATTTAATATTTTAAGATTATTGGCCAATATTATTAAATGTCTTAAGTATGTAGTGAAACATTCTATATTCTCATCGACCCTGAAGCAATTTATAGTCTCATTGACCTTATATAGAATGTTCATTTTATTATCCCCTTATCAGAGCTGACTATTATCATTACACACACACAAACACTCTCATACACACTCACACACAAACACATATATGCATGCAAGGATAACATTTTGAGGGCTTATTTATTCAAGACACCACAACACTTTTTTTTTTTTTTTACCACACTTTTGTTTTCCTTCCTGGTATTTAGCTTCACTAACACAGCTGATTTTTTCTATCAATAAATGAACAAAACCTCTTAACATCCTTCAGTATGATGTATATCCTATGTTTTACATCTAATATTTGTTTAAAGCTATGCTTTAACATATCAGTAGATGCCTGGGGCTATCAACATGATACACTGTGTTCCTAGATGAGTTCTAATGTAAATTTTACTACTACTAGAATTTTCCTGTCCAATTAAGCAAAGTAAAAACTGGAATAAAATTACTATGTAAATTAGTATAATGAGAATTAAATTAAAGTTTTAGAATATTGACAGTGAAAATACTCTCATTCATTGCAAACAGAGCCCCTTAATAATAAAGATTTCAAGGGACAAGACTAATATATTCTTACTAACAGGATAATTATATTTAAATATGTTTATATAATATTATAGGAGTCTATATTTCTGGAGACCTAATTTAATCCAAGTATGCTTGCTCTCACAGGGTGGGAATGAGACTAAGTCATAGGGATTTGAATCCTGGTCTGGTTACTCATTGTCTTTGTGACTATGGTCAAATTACTTAATTTCTACAATCCTGCAATTTCTCATCCTTTAAATGAGTGAGAGAATGAATGCCCGCTTCCAGGTGCCATTAAAAGAATCAGATTAAAAAATGCATGTATACCTATCTCGGACATAATGAGTACACCAAATAGCAATTTTGTAGATAAGACAATTTTTATGAAGTAATAAGAGCATCACTTTGGGGAAGATTTCTTTAAGGAAAAGTTGGCTCCATAGACTAAAGGTTTCAGAAATATTTTTTCTTCCAAAATTCCAATTCCTGAACCATTCTTCAAGACTGTAGAAATTCCACTTCTTTCCAGAAAACATAATTTTGCTTGATTTATGATCAAAAATCTTAATTCCTGTTCCTTTAAACTAATACCTTGGTCTCCAAAGACTTCAATATTTGGCCAGGTTCCATCTAGATTTAGGAAGTAAAATATGAGACATACACAAAAAATTTTAGTAGAGTATTGAAAACCTCACAAAGATATCTCCTTTCCTGGTAAATTGTAGAATCTCAATCTCTTCTCTGTTCAAAGAGCCTTTAAAATGCACACTTTGTAGATTGGGTTTGGAGGCTGAATGTTTTTCACATTTTGTCCATAAACACTAAATTTTAAATTTCTCCATTGCTAAGATATCATGGAGAAAAAAATATTTTGAAAATGGAAAACATTCCATGTAACGTTCATGAGAAATATTATGATTCTCCCTCCAGATATTTATGAGCATTTGAATCTCATAGCACAAACACAATCTTGCCATTTTCAGAGTAATTTTGGATTTATTCTTTCATGTTCAGGCTTTTTCTTGAGTGGAAATTTCATCCCTTGGAAATCCATAGTAACAATATCCTTTGTGAGCACCAATTAAAATATGAGAAACAACAGACTGATTAAAAGCAGTTTAAATTGCAGCTGGAGAGAATTAGATAAGACAAAGGAAACTTCTTTAAGGGTAAGTTTTGTCAGTCTTCAATATAGATTTTAAAGGATATGTCACTTTTTTAGAAGTACTTCTGCAAATCTTAAGAAAATGGTTTAGAGGTCTTCATTTTTATCAGAGAATAATAAACATTAATGAATGAATGCCTCGATTTCTTTCTCATTTATTCAAAGCCCAATTTAATTTGTTGTTGGTTAACTTGAGTGATACTACAAATCGTCATTGTATCCCTACTGGGAACAGTAACATGTCTTGAGCTGTAGCAGTATGGTCTATACTCTTCTCATTTTATCTTTGAAAATTACAATTGATCTTGTATTGTCAATCTTGCTATCCCATAGAAATTCTTCTATAGTCATTTGTTGTGTGTGTGTGGGGGCAGTCTTTATTTTATTTTTATCTTCTCTTTTTCTCTTTCTCTTCCTCTTTCCTCTTCTGTCCTCATCTCTCCTTCTCTAGGAAGGGCCTCCTTCCAGGGGCTCAATCCCAAACCATTCTTGTAATAGTGATTTTAGTCCTGAAGGGTATGAGGGAGAACACGAGTGCAGCCACTGAGCCAGGGTGTGGGTTGGTACAGCTCCATGCTGTCCACATCCTTCTGCGCCTTTAGGCTGGTGTCTCACCACGTGCCACAGCCCTTGCAAGCAGAGTTTTTCTCAGGTTCTTCCCACAGGTGGGGACTCTGGCTTCACTGAGAAAGGCAGACTTCAACTCCCAAATACCACACAGAGTACTTTTGATCCCCTTACTTTGGTAGGAGTTAAACTCGTGGCTTCCATTGTTTGTTTCTGGATAGGAACCCTGTATACCCCACCATACCAGTTCTGCACATTGTTTCATTGCCTGTCACGAGCAGTTTACCTTGTGTTGGAGCCTAGACATGTCTTTTGTTTTTAGTGTTTTATCCATCATTGATATTTGTTTAGAGCTCAAGGGATTATCAAAATGTTAAGTCACTGTATCATCTGTCTGGAATTTGAGTTTACGTCATGCTTTTAAAGAAGGAAATTTCATCCTCACTTAGATAGCAGATCTTATTAACTTCTCAAAAGAGATATTTCTTCAGGAAAGAAATGGAGTTAAGAATAGCAAAGACAAGAATATACATGTGTCTGTTCATGTTAACTACCTTAAAATACATGAAAAAGGAAATGTTCTCATTAAAAGAGTCATTATTATCAGAAATATTTTCTAATTACTTGGAACGCTCTGTAATAAGCTGAGAATATTAAGTAGCTATGATCCCTGATTTTTGAAATACTTGGATTATGAGAAATGTAACTTCGGAACTGCTTAAGAATCATCTTCAGGGAAGTTATTATTCAGCATGTGATCTGAATGTGAAAAGGACTAATGACAACAGCACCCAGCTGGGCAGCTTGTTGCCCACTAGAATAGAGGCAAGGTGGTCTGTGTGTAAATACCCTCTCGGTGCGTTTATGTGCAGGAAAATGTCAGGGTACCAGGAAGGGACTTCAGGATGCATAAACATGCCTTGATTACTGTGCTGGTTCACTGAAGACATTATACTTATAACTCAAATTGAAAGAACGGTCCGATAAATTCTTAATATATTTTATACATTCTCTCTCATGATAAAGCATTTTAGAAGACTATTCTACCTCCAATGATTTATGCAGGTCCATGTAGTGTGTTAAGGAGTGCACCAGACTGTGTCAGGCAACAGAAATCTTATTCCTGACTCTGCCCCTAATTAACCATGTGATTGTGGCCAAATCAGTAAAATTCTCTGGGCCTGTATCCTCATTTATAAAATTGGTGGTCATTGGACTTCATGATTATCAAGATCCCTCCTAGCCATAAAATTCTTTTTACATGCCCTTATGCATGTGCTTAGTATTATATGTCAGCTTAAATAACAGAGAAAAATCACCATACCCCAATTTTTGTCTGATGTGTTATCTGGATCAGTGGTTCATAGGCTCACAGAGGACCCTGGGGTCCTGTGTTAGAGAGAAGTTGGTAGAAGGGATAGTCTGAACAGACAGGTTTTCCAGCTCCCTTCACTTGCTTCTTGCAGGCAGCTTCTGCCTCTTTTTACTTAACATATTGAGCTTTTTAAAAATGTTATTGGAAGAAAGTATTTTTTTTTTTTTTTGGTTTAAAAAATACAAACACTGCTGATGAACGCTGTTTGGCAGAAGTACACTAACCTTAGTAATGGAATAATTCTACACTCAATGCCTCTATTCAGTGTTGTTTATATATGACCCAATTATAAATTTTAATTTTATGATGTAAGATCACAGATGATACATCTGGCATATTTTAAGAGATTTTACAGCATTCACTCATCCTGCTTTTTATGGATCACATCAATTTTCTATAATTTAATACAGAAATAAATTGGTTTGGATGAAATAAAATTAGATAGCTTTACATGCAAAAACAGGTGAAATCTTGAAATTCTGTATCAGACTATTGTTGAATTGCATACATTTTCTTGAAAGGTTAATCTTTATCTCAATATTCTCTTTTTGTGATTCTACTTTTTTTTTTTTTTTTTTTTTTTTTTTTTACTGTACTTAGATAATATCGTGGTTACTCATCAAACAGAATCCTACTTTTGGCCTTTTTGTTTTCCTCACTTATAAAATGGGGATAAGGCATACAATTCAAATGATTAAGTTGTTCACATCATGTTTATATCCATGTTACAAGGTTTAAAACATTTAGCTCCATTTTTGGTACATAGAAAATAATGTATCAAGCCATTATTGTAATGTATAGAAAAGGTTTTACTTGAAAATACAAACTTCAATTCAAACTGATTCATTCTTCAAAGAGCCATGTGTTTTGGGTAATACTAATCCTTAAAGATAAAAAGTATGAGGTTAAATGAATTTAGGAAAGTGTTGAATAAAATTTTCCCTTTCTGGAGATTTACCTTAGCCTTTTAGAGGTTCTGAGAAGTTTTGAGTTAGGGGCTTAACTTTGTTTAACCCAGAATTTTCCAAACATATTTGAGCACAAATCCCTTATAAAAATAACTTCCATTACATTTCTTACAAAACTTGTGTTCTGCAGAACACATTCTTGGAAAATATGACCTATAATAAAAAGAGTTTATTGCATAAAATCAAAACAAAATATGGGACTCATATCCTTGCCCCACTCTCTCATGCTATTTCATTTGAACTTTACTACACTCTGGAAGGTGGGCTAGGAAAGGGTCATTGTGGCTGTTTCACAACGAGGAAGCAGGCTGATGTTCTCTGACAATGGAAAAAATTACACAGCCCTTACTAGTAGAACTAGTATTTATAACCAGGTGTTCTAACATCCAGGCCAGGACTTTCCCCCCTAAACTTTTGCTTTTGATCTAAAAATATCAGTCAAATGTCTAAAATGTGCTCTGAAAATTTTCTATGTAAAAACTTTAGGGTTCAGACTTTTATAATAACTTTTTACTTTCCCACAGAGGGAATTTAAGTTATTTTTCTCCTACTCTATGCTACTACCTGTCACATATGTTCTCTCTGCTGGGCTAGGCAGAGTGAATATGAAGTTGAGCTGGCATTGGGACATGGAAATGTCTAAACCCTAAGCACTTCTAAATATGATGAGCTCAGTCATGCAAAATCCCAAATTTATACATGAATTTTTTGTAAATTTTTAAAAAAAAATACAATTCTGCAATTTGTCCAACATGACAACATACAGGTAAAAGGACAACAATGATGACTATCATGATATCCATATTTAGAGAGGGACCCTGCCTGCTTTACCTTATATTTGGAGAAACTTAACTTGGAATTGGCCAAAGTAGAACCCAGTTTGACACATTAAGAAAGTAAAGCTCAGAGAAGTCAAAATGTACTTGATGTCATTCAGTTATTAGGAAGTGGACAGAGGGATTCAGCTAGATCTTGGGATTCTAAGTAATCCTTCTGCACTGTGCTGCCCTTCCTTATTTATTTTCAAACCATAAGTGACTGGGCTTAGTTGAAATATTTCTCAACTTTGATTCATATATGACATTTTATAAAACTCAATAGTTTTATTTATTTTTATTTATTTATTTGTTATTTTTGGATTATAAAGTTCTTTTTTTTTGATTTCCAATATTGTAGGAGTTCAAATGTCTTTAATTACATGGACTGCTTTTGTTATTCTTGAGTCAGGGTTATAAGAGTGCCTACCACCCACATAGTGTTCATTGTATCCATAGGTAGCTTTGCAGCCATCTCTTCTTCCCCCCTCCCCATGTTTGATTTCCTTTAAGTTTAATTTCCCTCTGTGAATATGTGTGCTCATCAATTAGTTTCAATTTAATAGTAGTACATGTGTTGTTTGTTTTTCCATTTTTTAGATTTTAATACTTCACTTAGGATAATGGTCTCCAGTTCCATATAAACTGTTGCAAAAAGTCTTAATTTGTCCTTCTTCATGGCTGACTAGTATGTCATGGTATATATATACCACATTTTGTTAATCCACTCATGAATTGATGGGCACTTGGGTCGATTCCACATCTTTGCAATTGTAAATCGTGCTACAATAAACATTTAAGTGTAGGATGTCTTTTTGATAAAATGACTTATTTTGTTTTTGGTAAATACTAAGTAGTCAGATTGCCATATCAAATGGTGGGTCAACTTTTAGTCATTTGAGGAAACTCCAAGTTGTTTTCCACAGAGGTTGTACTAATTGGCAGTCCCACCAACAGAGAATAAGCATTCCTTTCTCTATGCACCCACACCAGCATCGATTGTTTTTGAACTTTTTAATAAAAACCATTCTAACAAGGGTAAGGTGATATCTCCTTGTGATTTAATTTGCACTTCCCTGATGATTAGTGACATTGAGTAGTTTTTCATATGTTTATTGGCCATTTGTCTATATTCTTTTGAAAACTTCTGTTCATGTCTTTGGACCACTTTTTAATGGAGTTGTTTGTTTTTTTCTTACTGATTTGCTTGAGTTCTTTGTAGATTCTAGTTATTAGCCCTTTATTGGATGTATAGCTTGCAAATATTTTCTTCCATTCTATAAGTTGTCTATTTGCTCTGTTAATTCCTTAGCTGTGCAGAAGCTTTTTAATTTGATCAATTCCTATTTGTTTATTTTTGCTGTTGCTGTGATTGCCACTGGGGTCTTCTTCATAAATTCTTTGCCTAGGCCAATACCTAGAAGAGTTTTTCCAACATTTTTATCTAGCATTCTTATGGTTTCATGTCTTACATTTAAGTCTCTCATCCATCTTGAATTAATGTTTGTGAGTGGTAAGAGATATGAATCCTGTTTCATTCTTCAGCATGTAGTTATCCAAGTTTTCCAGTACCATTTATTGAATAGGGCATCTTTTCACCAGTGTATATGGTTGTCTGCTAATTCAAAGATAAGTTAGCTATATGTGGATGGTTTTATATCTGGGTTCTCTCTTCTATTTCCCTGATTTATGTCTCTATTTTAATGCCAATACCATGCTGATTCAGTTACTGTAATGTTGTAGTATAGTTCGAAGTCTGGTAATATGATGCCTCTAGATTTGTTCTTTTTGATTAAGATTCCTTTGGCTATTCAGGCTCTTTTCTGGTTCCAAACAAAGTATAGAATTGTTTTTTCTAGACCTGGGAAATGTGACATTGGTATTTTGGTGGGGATTGCATTACATCTGTAAATCACTTTGGTTAGTGTAGATATTTTAACAATTTTGTTTCTACTGATCCATGAGCATGATATGATTTCCATTTGTTTGTGTCATCTGCAATTTCTTTCCTCATTGTTTCATAGTTCTCTTTGTAGAGATCTTTCACTTACTTGGTTAAGTAAATTCTTAGGTATTTTATTTTCTTTGTGACTTTTGTGAATGGTATTGAGTCTTTGACTCTCAGCTTGACTATTATTGGTATATAGGAATTCTACTGATTTACGTACATTGTTTTTGTAACCTGATATTGTGCTGAACTTACTTATCAATTCCAGTAATCTCTTGGTGGAGTCTTTGGGGTTTTCTAGATATACGATCATATCATCAGCAGAAAGTGATAGCTTGACCTGCTCTTTCCCAATTTAGATAACATTTATTTCTTTCTCTTGCCTGATTGCTTTGTCTAGGACTTCCAGTGCTATGTCAAATAGAAGTTGTGACAGTGGGCACCCTTGTCTTTTTCCAGTTCTTAGTGGGAATGCTTTCAGCTTTTCCTCATTCAGTATAATGTGGGCTGTGGGTTTGTCATATATGACTTTTATAATTATTAGGTATGTTCCTTCTATTCCTAGCTTGTTGAGGATTTTTTTTTTTTCAACAAATTATGGGTGTACAGATGTTTAGGTTACGTGTGTTGCCCTTGGTTCTCCCCCCCACCGAAGTCCGTGTTTCAAATATGTCCATGATTCGGGTAGTGCGCATTGCACTCCTTGTGTATACAATTACCCGTCTCCTCCTCCCTCCTCCCCCCTCCTCCCGCCTCCCTCCCCGTGGTACAGATGTTTAGGTTACGAGTGTTGCCCTTAGCTCCCCGCCCCCAAGTCCGTGTTTCAAATATGTCCATCCTTCGGGTAGTGCGCATTGCCCTCCTTGTGTATACAAATTGGCCTGGCCGGCGGGCAAGGGGGCCCGCGCGCCCCCGCCCCCCCCCACCCCCCCCCCCCCCCCCCCCCCCCCCCCGGGCCCAAGGTTTTTTTTTGAAATTTTTGCCCAGTTTAACCCCCCCCCAACCCCCGGTTGGAATATTTTGAACAAGGGGGGGGTG
>CAUYRB010104456.1:0-15451 GCA_963574695.1 Propithecus perrieri | reverse complement strand
TGCTAACCGGAATGGAGACTTCATAGTGGGAGCTGGGACAGCCATTTTTGGCCACATGACAGAGCACCAAGGCAGAGGGAATCTGGGTGCCTGATGATTATAAACACATCATCCCAGCCTTGGAAAGGGAAGTATCATGCTACTTCAAACCATTGTTAATTTGGATCCACGTGACATCATTCAAACCTATAGTCTATTTAGTGCAGTCATGAAGCAGGTAACACCACTATCATCTTAGGACACCTTGGGATTGTTCACAGGAGACCAGGCTGAGGCCAGAGCCTCTCCATTATGAGTGAAGCTCCGCCCAAAGAGCCATCATTTCTTTTCTGTCTCCCCAGTTAAATGTCTCAGCAGATACATTATATGTGGCTCAGAGCTCACTTCGTGGTTTTTGCCTAGTCCTTTGGTAGATATAATTCATTGTGGAGAAGAGGATGAGAAATTGCACACAGAGATTTTTCCCTAAAAGTTTCAGTTTGAAAATGATTGGTCTTTTATTTTCTGTTTTGGGATAGTTTGAAATTATCTCTCAGCCAATAAAACCAGAATTGAATAGCTTTGTGAGTGTAGGACTCACTCAAATCATTTCTCATCATTAAATGCCTCTTTGAAAAATTGGACCTTTTTATTATCCCTCTAGTGGAAAGTAGAGAAATGGTGAGATAGTTCATAAGGAAATTCCAGGGGATGCCTCTATGTCTAAGTTCTCAGCTGTCCCCATGAGGTGGAGAGAGGGTCATTGGTTAAGTCACAGCAAGTCAGAGTCATTTTCTTTGCCCATAATAGAGAGAATTCATACTCCGGTAGGGCAGGAATCATCTTCTGAAGTCAGTCAGAGGAGTTGAGTAAATTGCCCAAGATCACACAGATTGCATCTGACAGACATAGTTTGAATCCAAGTCTTTTGAGACAAAGTCCAGTGCTCTGTCTCAGAACCATTCAATAGCTAAAAGAAGTTAGAAGGAGCCTGCTCGGAAGTTACTTGATCCGAGTGGTCAGTGAAGGGCGATTGCGTGGAAGCAGTAAGATGAGATGATGGTAAACTGCTGGGTTTAGCAGGAACTTCAGAGCAGAGCCTGAGATGGCCCTAGTGAGACTTGGAAAACTAGAGGGTAGAACCTTCAGCTAAGAGCCAAATAGTTCTCTGGTTCTTACCAGGGAAGTGCCTTGAAAAGGTTCGTGTCCATTAGGTAGGTAACTCCTCTCTTGGGGCTTAATCTAAAGAGGATCTTAATGGGTATGAGCACATGTATTTACACAAACACCCATAACAGAATGTCTGGGGAGTCTGAGGCAGTGGAAACAACTTAAATGTCTAACAGTAGGAGATTTAAAAAAATAAAGTATGGCACAGCCACACAGCGGAATATTATGTAGCCAATAAAAATGATGATGGGTAATTTGTTCTTTTTTTTTTTTAATTTGTTCTTTGTCTTTTCTTTTTTTTTTTTATTTCAGCATATTGTGGGGGGACAGGTGTTTAGGTTACGTACGTTGCCCTTGCCCCCCGGTAATTTTTTCTTAATAATCTTTGGTTTATGGACCCTTTTGAGGCTCCAAGAGCCATAGATCTTGTCCCCAGAAAAAAAATTTGCACATACACACAAATGTGTATTTGCACATACACACAAAAGCTTGCAATTTGAAGCCTCTCAATTCTCCTGAAGCCAATCCATGGGGCACTGTGTTAAGAATCCCTGTGTAAGATGTGTAAGATATTTTTAATGACCTGGAAAGGTGTTTGTGTGGAGCATAATTTTTTTTTGTTGTTTTGCACAAAAAGCAGTTTATAAAATGGCCTATACAGGATGATAGAATTTTATTGAAAAAAAGGTAAATATTTTTCTACCTGTGCAGAAAAAGGACCTGGACAAAATGGTATCTCTAAGAGTTAGGTTTTAGATGGCATTTATTTTCTGCTTCAGCTCTATTTGCATATTAAAAATTCTATAATAGTCATATATTTATTTGTGCAATCATTTTAAACAGTCATTAAAAAAATTTGAGTGAAAGTTGAGAAAATTTGGCAGTTGTGCAAATAGGGTGCCCAGGACCAAGCTTAGAGCTGCAAGGACTCTGGAGGAGGCCAGGTGTGGGGAAGGAGCACCAAGGGCCCCATTGTCGGTTGAGGTAGGCCTAGGGACCTAGCCCATCCCGATCTGAGCTACCCTGTCTCTGCTCTGGTAGACAAGTGAGCAATTACTTGAGAACAATCACTCCCTTCTTCCAGCTACTTTTTTTGGGCCCCTGTAGAGCTCTTCCTGGAACATGACATTAAGCCCCAGTTACCAGCATGACTTAGAAATGGGAACATGTCCAGGGTCAAGGATGGAGAGGGGGCTGGGGTCCATGCTCCATGCAGACCAGTGGAAGGTCCTATGAGGTTGGCCAGAGGGAGAGATGACTAAAGATGGGCAAGGCATTGTTTTCATGAATTTGAGGGCTGTCATAGAGAAGACAGGATGCAGTTGTGCAATAATTCAAACCAACATTATGCACTATATCCTAGGCCTTGTGCTAAGAGCTGGAGAAATAGGTGCTGCAGTTTCTACTGCAACAGAAGGCTTAATAAAGCATCCCACTATGGTCTTAGGTGTGCTATAATAAATATATGTAGGAGGAGCTCCAGGAAAGCAAAGGAACAAATTAACTACTCTGCCTGGGGAAGTTGTGGTGGATTTTAAGGCTTAACAGAACTTTTCCAGGTGTAGAAAGGTGACAAAGAGAACTCCAGGGAGAAAGAGCAACATACACAAAAGTCAGAGGAATGGAAAGTGGGTTACATAGGAAAGAGAGGAGGGAGAAGCAAGATGGAGATTTAGGTGGCCTCCAAAGTGTAGAGAGTCTTGAATTCTATGCTAAACACTCGGACCTACATGATGGAAACCGTAATGCTGCCCCCATTCTGTGATGGAACTAAGTCCAGTGATAGCAGTTACAGCCAGTCAAAACTGCCTTGGGAGAGAAGGACTCCATTATGCAGAGGAGAGATCGAAGAGAGACAGCTATGTGCAGGGCATTTGTCAGAACTTTATGATCCTTCCCATCCTCAAGGAATGGCCCCAGCCTCAGCTTTCAGGGAGGTGTATTTGTGCATTTCCTTCTGTGAAAGACACAGCCTGGAGGTACCATATACTTTTCATTTCTAACTTACTGAACTATTTAATACCTTCACAGTTTATAGCAGAATTCATCTGTGCAGTGTCTAAATCTCCTTGGGCGGTCATAACAGGATGCCAAAGACCGAGTGGCTCATAAACAACAAACCCTGATTTCTCACAGTTTCAGAGATCAAGCTGCCAGCAGATATGGTGTCTGGTGAGGGCCTGCTTCTCGATTCATAGACAACCACCTTCTTGCTGTGTCCTCACGTGGCAGAAGTGGCAGGAGAGTTCTCTGGGGTCTCTTTTCCAAGGGCACTAATCCCATTCATAGGGGCTCTACCCTTATGACCTAATCACTCCCCAAATAGCCCACTTCCAAATACCATCACCTCGGAGACTGGGTTCCAGCGTGTGAAGGTGGGGGTGGGGGGCACAGACATTCAGTCTATATCAGAAAGGACACTTCTTATTTGAAAAGATCATATGTGAAGCCACTCTGAGTAGCAAGTAAGCCCCCAAAGGTGCTGGCTGATAGGTGCTCAAACAAAGGATCAGCTGTGGCTAAGTAGTCCAGCCTGAGACTACAAGGGGAGTTTAGAGAGGTGTCTCCATCTCTGCATCAATGAGGAGTAGCAGAGATCAAGGGCATGTAACGGGGTGAGGGGAGGAGGGACTAGAGAGAAGTTCTATGGCTGAGGACCCCACAGGGTAAATGAAGCTGGGGATTTTCAGCCACACGCGTGGCTGTGCAGGCTGCAACTGCTCCAGCTGGCTGGCTGCCGGGACCAGCTGGGGCTGCAGTGAAACCAATGTTCTGCTCTCCGAGTCGTATTTCCTGGATCTGCACCTGGAGGGGGTGCCTCTGTGGCTTACTGGTGGCTTTGGGGAAAGCCTCTTCTGGAATAGCCTTATGGTAAGGTGGCTGTTATGGATTGAATGTTTGTGTCCTCTCACCCTCATTCACATGTTGAAACACTAACTCCTACTATGAGGATATTTTGTGATGGGGCCTTTGGGAGACAATTAAAGTTAGATGAGGTCATGAGGGTGGGGCCCTCACAATGGAATTCGTGCCTGTATAAAATGAGGAAGAAACACAGGCTCTTTCTCTCTCTCTGCCGTGTGAGGGTGCAACAAGAAGGTGGTCATCTGCAAGCGAGGAAGGGTGCCCTCACCCGACACCAGTTCTGCTAGAGTCTTGATTTTGGACTTCCCAGCCTCCACTGTGAGACAATGAATGTTTGTTGTTTATGCCATCCAGTGTCTAGTAATTCGCTATGGCAGCTGGAATTAAGATGGTAGCCAAAGGAAGCTTTCCCAAAGGGGATACCTAATGTTGTTGTTGTGATATAATAATCCTTTTCCTACTGCCTACATAAATATTCAAGTACGTGCACTGTACTCAGTAGCACATTGTGTGAGATGTGTGTATGGACACGTAGAAATTGAGGAAAGGCTGGGTTTCTTGTCTGGGTTGTACAGGGTAGCACTTGCAGAATCAGGAGCCCGGATTTAGAGACTTCAGAATGCAAGTCCCCCCTTGGAACTGTGCAGGCTTTGGTCTTCCATGGAGCACAGAGTTGATGGTTTGAGCCAACTTTTTCTGGATTTTAAAGCTCAGGGAGGAAGCAAGTGACATCAGAATTACATTTCATTGTTTTGGTGCCTCCAGCAAGATGTCATGGCTAAGTTTATTTTATGGCTGGCTGTCTCTCACTTAAGCTAATATTGCATCACGGGTAGTTTATACAAATCATTGTTTTAAGGAAGCAGTTCAAAACACCAATTCTATAAACAAACTGAGATTCTTATCTCCAGGAGCCAAAGGAGAATAGTTTATTTATGCATTGTATCTTCCGGAATGTATTTTTAGAGACTTTGTAAATTGAACAAGCTAGCTGAGTATAATGCATGATGTGGAAGGTAAATAGTTAGAAGCCCTGGGCTCAAGACCCAGCTCTTATGCTAAGTTGCTGTGTGAATTTGGGTACCTTCTATCCCTCTCTAATATTAAATTGTCCTGTGATATTGGAGTGTTAAACAAAAAGGACCTCCAGGATCTGCATTAATTGAGACTAAATTAGTTGTATGAAACGGTGACAGATTGGATCGACATGACCTTCTTCCTCATGTAGAGGCATCAAGATAGGCTACAGGTGTCTCTATTCTAAGAGATCCTCAAGGGCCCAGGATCCTTTTATGTTTTCCCCAAAAGCAGGGAAGCATAAAAAGCCAAGGAAAACATACCATCTCTAATGGTCACATATACAACCTGGAAGCTGTACATCACGCTTCAACTCACATGCCACTGGCCAGAACTTTGTCACACGTCCTTACATAAGCTGCAAGGTAGACTGCGAAATATTGTTATATAATCTGTATTTTTTGCAGTTACATTGTTAGCTAAAAATTGGAGTTCCATCACTCTGAGAGAAGAGGAGAATGAGTACTGCAGAAAAATTAGAAGTCTCTGCCACACCTTCCTTCCAGAGCTAACAATCTAAGATTCCAGGTGTTGTCAACAGCTTGGATGCTCAGATATCAAACCACCCTCCATCTACAGGGCCTGCTCTGCTGGGTGATGGCCAAGATGCCTTGATCACAGAATTGGGAAGTAATTTAGACCACCACTGTCCAATAGACATGTAATATAAACCATGTAGAAATTTTAAAAGAAAGCTAAAAGAAGCAGGCAAATTAATTTTAATAATTTATTTTATCTTATATAATTATGTAATAAATTTAAAAATTTTAATGAACTATTTTACAATCCTTTTTCATATCAAGTCCTTGAAATTTAGTTTATAGTTTACACTTACAGTACACCTCAATTTGAACTGCGTTTTCAGTGCTAAATAAGTACATGTAGCTAGTGGCCAACCTATAAGTCAGTATAATAGTAGACTATGTCAACTAGAATAACTGCACCATTATATGCACCATAAATAATTTTTTATAAAGGAAATCTGCTAGTTTATTAAGGTTTAACTCAGTATTAAAATCTATATTAATACGAGAGAGAATATTATCCTTTCTCTTGAGGTTTTCCTATGAATATGTGACTATAGACCGTTCGCTTTCTGGGTCGTCAGAGGTCTAACTAAATGCCTGTACCAACTAAAGCCAGACAGAACCAACTAGAGTCTAGTTGTGCCATTTGCAAGCTCTGTCATCACATGCAAACTGCTTGACTTCTCTGAGCCCAATTTTCTGTATCTGTAAAAATGTCACATGTTGAGGTATTTTTTTTTTATCTATATTTTTTGGAAGCTGGACTCAGCAGAAAGAACATTGAATAAAAAATAAAGAATTTGTATTGTAGCTTCAACATTCCCCAGACTCTGCGAGACAATCTTGTCCTCTCTTTGGATCTTACTTTTCCCATTTTGAAAGGTGGAGTGGTATATTGGATGCTCACCAAATCCTCTTCACTTGACATTAATGTAAAACTAAAATATTCACATTTCTAGGCCATGATTAGGGTCATGGTTGCTTTCTCAACTTCCAACTACTCCCAATAATGAATGAAAGGGGGAATTGAAAGCTGGAAGGTCGAGACATCCACAGCAGTACAAGGCTTCTGGATAGACACATTCTTTGGAGGAAGGGAAGGAAAGAATCAAGTAGAAACATCTCTTATGATAGGGACTGACCCTTTAGCATGAGGGTTGAAAGAAATCCCAGGAGCTCTCTATCCTTGCTGTTGGAAGTGTAAATTGAGGAATGTTTCTGGAAGCTGTTTTGGCAGTAAGTATCAAAAGATGTAAAACCTGTACATCCTTTCATGTAACAATTTTATGTCTAAGAGCTTAAGGAAACAATCTGGTGTTCATGAAAATCTATTTATACAAGTGTTCATTGCTCTATTGCTGACAGCATCAGAAAGTTGGAAATACTCTGGCTGCCAAAAAATAAGGAAGTAGTCAAAAATGATGGTATAAGCATATAAGAGGATATTAAACCATTAAAAGTTATGTTTTCAAAGAATGTTTAATGATGTGGGCAGATGCTTCACTACAATGTTGAACATAAAAGATCACTAATAATAAGTTGGCTACTTCCCAGAGGGTCCCTTTGTGGTTCCTGTGTTTGCTTCCTTGTCCTCTGGTCCCTGTTTCTTCCCTCCCTCTTCAAATGTCCTCAGAGTGAATCTTCATTTTCTTAAAGATCTGAGTTTCTTACCTCCGTGCTCTTGATAGTTAGGGCTGGGTAATCCTTTGCAACAGAGGTGGGGGCTGTCTTGTGCTTTGGAAGGTGTTGAGCAGCATCCCTAGCTCCTACACGCTAGATGCCAGCAGCACCTTCTTGCAGTCGAGATAACCAAAAATGTCTCCAGACACCAGACATTGCCAAATGCTTTCTTCGGGCTAAATCACATCCCCTGCCCCCGTTTGCTGATTTTGGTGATTTTCCAAGTTTGGTGATTATTATTTTTGCCACAGAGATGTGGAAAAAGAGGGTTCATCCTGGTTTCTAGCCCTCTCCCGCTCTCTCTCGCACATACCCCACTCAAACACATCCTCATACTCATGTTAATGGAAATATGTTTCAAGATAGCTCAGGCTATGTGCACAGTAGGCATTTCCCTTTATGATATATTCTTCCCATGCATCTCTGTCTACCATAAGAACAGGACTCTGTTATGCACAGAGCAGTCTCTCCTCTTGATCACCCTCTGGTTTCCAGTGTGAATGCAGATCACTGCCCCTAATATCAGTGACCAGGACTAGGAACAGAGGCCCAAAGGACTTTTACCATTTGTTCCAGAAAACTTTTGTTCAGGAAGATAAAGCTGTAAACCAGTCAACAACTCCATTGTTAACCTCAAGCACTTCATGAAAACCCATTTATTCTACCCAGAGCAATTGGATGCTTATCTGGGTAAACATCATCCTTCTTAAGACAATATATTATTCTGCTGGCAAAACTCTCTTGCTTATCAAACAACTATTTACATAGGAAAGCTCCCCCGAGTCTGGTGTCTCATTGTCCACCAATCCTAAGCTGCCAGATGACAAAGGCCTGCCTGAAACACTCGAATCCAGACCCCCAAACCCAATAACTATCACTCTTGACCTCTTCTTTCTCAAAGGGATGTTTTCCTTTATTTTGCCAGTAAAAGCTGGGCTTTGTCTGATAAACAGTGGTCTGTTTGGGGAACTGTCAGGCCCCCAGAGTCTTTCTACTTTTAAAGAAGGGGGCACTGCCACAAAGCCTTCGACCCACTGATGCCCACAAAAGACCACAAAGAACTGTTGAAACAGCAGCTTTTCTGAATCTTGGGCCACGTGAGCTTCCTAGGCCTGGGGTCCCCACACTGCACTCTATGAGTAGAAAGGAGGCTACATAAGGATTTACGATTCTTCTGCCCAAGGAGTGTGAGTGTGAGGGAACAGGGTTGGGGCACAAGCTTCATAAGCATAGAAAAAAAGAAAAGCATAGAAACACATGCACACATACAAATAAACATGCACACACATGCATATATAAACATATATGTATATGCATGCATATATGTGCACACATGTACATAGAGTGCAATTGTGGGTGATTTCATTTTATATTTTTCCATATTTAAAATTATTTCCTTAATGAAAATGTCTTCCTATTTATCAAAATAATTACTGTCATAATTTTAGATGAAATAATATGTTAACATAATTCTATCTTAGAACATATTGAGAGATCTAGGATATTGGCCAAAGAATTGGAAGGCTTAGTTCTTGGGAACTTCCTTTTCTGCGTGGTTCAGGGGAGCACTGGCAAAAACTACTACAGACTTGAGAGTGTATCATTTGTACTAAACATTAATTTGAAGTGTGAATGGAAAGGATTGCAATTACCTATTTTTTTACTCGTTTTTTTCTTTAATAATCTCATGGTTACTAGGAAATACATTCAGCAGTGAGATGAGATGGGCAGGTCATTGGGGTGTATGACAGGAAACAATGTCCGGGCACTAAAATGAGTTGTGCTGTTGTATACCCAGGGACATGGATAGGTGTCTGTGCTGAGCATGCCTTCAATCCAATAAGTCAATGCAGTGACAGACCCTCTGGGTTTGGCTTCCACTCTACCATGTACTAGTTTTGTGACCAAAACATTTCACCTTTTGACTGTAGTTGCTTCACCTGCAAAGGTGAGATACTTGTACCTGCCCAGTGAACCTCATGAGTTTGTTGTAAAGACCAAAAAACATAATAGATATATACATGCTTAGGAAATAGTTCAAATGCATGGTATTACGGGAACACCGCTCAATTTTTCAAATGCCTCTTTGATAGTAACATAGATTAAGATAACCAGCCCACGTGCAATTTATATGCTGGGGCTGTTTAGCCCTATGGGAGTGCTTGAGGCAGAGGTATTGACATCTGGGGATCTCCACCCTGTCCTGGAGCACCCTGGCCTGATGCAGCATCAGGGACCTGGCTAGAGGTCCCCGACTTGGAGCCTGGTTCCCCCAGGGCTGTGTGGGTGCTGGCTCTGCCCCTGAGCCCTGAGCACATGACGAGGAGGAATGTTCAGGAATGCCTGCCACAGCTGCCCACCACCCCTCATTAACATTTCATGCATAGCACGTATACCTCGAATTGAATTTCCCAGGGCGGAGTCCGAAGAATTAAAGGAATGAGGTGGAGCAGATAGATAAGCACATCTCTTGCATCCATCCACTATTTATTTATTGTGCACACACCATTTTATGGCAAATGTTATCTCATACAATACTCAGAGCAACAGTAGTATGAAGTCTACGTGACCATCTACAGGCTCCAGGAGTCTAAGTAATTTGACCCACATCACAGAGCAAGAATTCATACCCAAGGGCATACTCCACTGGATACCTGGGATTTGCAGATTAGCCACAGTGGGGTAGGACAGCACTGGTACTAGATTTTATATTGTACTTTATTCTTTATAGCAACTGCAGGTGACAAGAGGGCAGAGGGCACAGAAGGCAAGAAGTGCTGCCGTGGGTGCTCAGACATTCACAAGGCCGGGCGTTTGCTTTTGGGGGTTTCACCACTGGTTGGAATTACCTTCCTCATCAGTTCTCTGCAACTATCCCCTATAGACCAGCTAAGCCTCAGCCACAGAGGTGACTCACCAGGACTAACCACGTATTAGTATTTCCCCACCTTGAGGCCTTAGCTACACACGTCCCTCTGCCTGTGGCGACCTTTCTTCCACCAGTGAACACATGCTCACCCTGAAGGCCGGGACACCTTTACTGATTCCCACAGCACCTCTTCCATCTTGATCATTTAATCCTTCCTCTGTGCACCGCTGACCCTTCTCCCAGGCTGCCAGGGGTTACAAAAAGCTGGGCACATGTCTGACTCTCCCACTAGACCAGAAGCTCAGCGAGGGTAGAGGCTTTGGCTTTTCTCACTTCTGTGTTTTCTGAGATGCAGTGATTGTCACACGGTGGGACAGATGACATCTAAGTGCACCATTGTGCCATGAGCATGCTTGGCCCTCAGTACATATACATGCCCTCCCTTCCTTCCTGGGGGTCTCCCTTATCTCAGAGGCCCTGGATATTCCGGAGGGTTCTTAAGAAGAGTGGCTGCATAGATGTGGTAGAAAGAGCGCTAAGCCAGGTATCAAGAGTTGGGTTTTCATCTCTGCCCTCTCAGCTTCCTGGACCATGAACAAGCCACTTTTCCCCTCTGGGCCTCAGTCTCTGCCTCCCAGAGGGGGCCCGTCACTCAGAGCTCTGAACGTCTAGGCAGCTGTTGGTCTTTGCTGTGCTTCTTTCAAATCAAATCTCCCCTGTCTCTGTCTGTCTTTCTTTCTTTCCCCTCTGTCCTTCCTCTTAGGTACATAGTAAACCAAGAGTTTACAGTAAAAGCACAGGAAGAGCTGAATGATGTGTCCTCTTCAGGAAAGTACCTGGAGCTGGTCGCTGCCTGAGGAGCCCCTGCCTCCCGGGCTGTGGCTCCCGAGGACTTTCGGTGCACACCTGGCAGCCCGACCTTAGCGTTTGATGTGGCTTTGACAGCGCTTGATGCACAAGCCGCCCTGGTGCAGAGCTGCGGAAAGGCTTGCTGCTTTCTGCCACTGACCCCAGAGGCTGAGCAGTGGAGGTGGGGAGGGGAGACAGCCTGAGGGTCCGTCCGGGAAATGGCACAGAGCATGAATCTCAATACCACACCTCACATGATCCCTAGACTTCAGTAGGACCACACTCTTCCTCCACCAACACTCTCCTGAAGAGGAAACCAGACGTGCCCTTGTAATCTGTGTGCATCTTGAGAAGCCACACGATGCCCAAAGGAAGTCCCTGGGGAGAGACCACATTGAACAGTCAGCCCCTGAATCTTCAAGAGCTGTGTGTGCTCTTACAAAGCACTGAGGAATCCTCAATTTGTTTGTATCTTGTTTTTCTCAGTGGAAATAAAGTTGATGGAAGAAACCAAAGATGTAGTTTTAATTCATGGCTTTCATTCAATGCATTCATTCATTCACTTAGCAAAGATTTGAGGACCTATATTATGCAAAGCACTGCGCTGGGCCCCAGGAATACAAAGGTTTTATATAGGTGTATAGGCAGGTAGGTAGACAGATAGATAGATAGGGATACACGAGGGCTGCCCGGAAAGTATGCAGCCATTGCTAATATAATGAGAACATATTACACGGCTGGATATTTTCTGGACAGCCTGTATGTGTGTGTGTGTGTGTGTGTGTGTGTATAAATGAATATGAAGATATTGCCATAGGTACGGACATAGACATAGTTATAGATATAGATGTAGATGTAGATACAGATATAGACTAGGGTCTTGCAAAGCTTAGAGACTGATAGTAGATGCAGGTGTTGTGGCAACTGCCCAGAGGGAAAAGAGTGGTGAGGCACGAACCTGTAATATGGAAGAGTCCGGATTTATTCTGGGAGCCAGGTGAGGCTTTCTGCATAGAGCCATTTGAGCAGAGTTCCAATGGCAGGAGACCACCCCCACCCCCAAACTCCCTGCCACCAGCGCTTGTCAAACGAATTGTGATGTGTGCTCTGCAGTCAGACTGCCTGAGTATCTGTCTCTACTAAAAAGTAAAGAGTTCTACAAAGTCGTTGAGGACCCAGACTCCTTCCTTATACAAAGTCACTCTACTCCGAACCCTAGAATACAGCTTTCAGCTTCAGGTCATAAGACGGCGGCTGCTTCTCCAGCCATCACAACTATTTTCAGGTGCAAAGAAGGGAAGGACCAAAAGCCAAAGGGGCATTTCCTTTCAAAAAGCTTACCCAGGAGCTCCACTTCTTTAATTTTGCCTACATTTTAATGGCCAGAACTGGATCTTACAACTGCTTCCAGTTGCAAGGATATTAGAGTGTGCGTTGGGGGGAGTGGATTTTAAACTGGACGCTTGTCTTTTTTAAGCCAGATCAGAGGAGACTAGCTCTGTCTACCCAGGTGGTAGTTGATATTTATTTCCTTTTTATAACCTATATACTTGTCTCCACTTTTGGCAACATCAACTGGAATTTCTTTTGGGAAATGAACCTGCTCCCAGATGAAAGTTCTTGATGCCTTCTCGAAACCAAAGAATGAAACTTCAGGATTTTGAATCCTGAACAGAAGAGACAAAGTTGGCAAGATGGTTGGAACACATTCATTCCAAAACATAGTCATAACTATCCGTTCGTTCTCTGCCACTTAGAACTCCGGAACTGCCCAATTCCTGTTCTTTTCAGACTCGGTTTTCTAGCTCTCCCTCAGATCCAGTGAGCCGGAGCCTCACTTCCTCTTCCTGGGTGCCTGTGGTTGTAAGCACTTTCTTTCCCCGAGCACTTGGCTCTTCACTCGAAGCTCAACCTAGGGCTCGGGGTCCTGGCTTTGCCCCTTCAGATAGTTGCCCATAAATCTGCCACCCCCCACCCCCGTCCCATATAAGAGACTGTAAAATCCTTGAGGGCAGAGAGGGCAGAGACTGGGTCTCATTCATGTCTCTAGCGCCTAGCATTGTAATTAATACACGGGGTTTCTCAATACAGGTTTACTGTTGTTGGTTTGCAGGCCCAGCAAGATCCTGGGCACTATTTCGGGGCAGACAAAGCAGAAGGTGAGAAGAGTCTTGGCCATGGAGAGATTCCTACCATGTCTCCAGACCTCTCAGAATCCTACCAGCTGGACGGACTTAGTGACTTCTTATTCTTCAGCAAGTCCTGACTCCTGGAGCCACCCTCCCTTCTATATTACAACAAATGCTCCTCCTCCTCCTCCAACCTCTCCTCTTCCACCTCTTTCCTTTCCTTTTCTTTCTCCTCTTTCTCCCCCCTCCCCCTTTGTCATTATAAGCTTGATCATCATCATCTTCATCACCATCATTGCCAAGATCACCACTGTTAACCCATACTGAGCACTTACTTATGTCTTACTATGTGCCAAGCTCCTTGTAAGCATCATCTAAGAGGACAAGCCTCTTGCCCAAGATTACGGCTAATTCATGGCAGGGTTAGCACTCACACTCCAGTCAGTTTGACTCAAAACCTGTGTTCTTGACCCCTCCCTTCCTCAGCCACACAGGCAGACCGGGAACCACGCTAGCCATGCCCAGCTCCACCCGAAATGCTTCCGTGGACTGCAGCGCCCGCTGTGGTGGTGCAGACTCCTCAGCCCCAGGGCCTGTGGGTCCCTCCATCTGCAGCGAGACGCCTGTCCCACTGCTCCATCTCTGTTCCACTTCACGTGCCCGAGGTTCGAACTGAATGCACCTGCCGGCCAAGCCCAGCACACTCTGTGCTTTCCTAGCCCGATGCCTTGGTGACACTCTGTCTCCCCATCTGCCCTGAAATGCCCTCCCCCCCTCTGCCTGGGGAAATGGTGGCCTCCATTTAAGACCCACGTCAGATGATTGAGGCACACGAAGTCTTCCTGGATTCACTTCCACCATCGCTCTCCCTTCTCTAAACCTCTGCCGATTTTCTTCTTGGGGTCTCCGGAAGCAGTGCAGGGCAGAGACCAGGGCTTTGGACACAGACACACTATTGAAATCCTTTTTTGATCCCTTACTAGCTTTGTGAATTTTGGCAAGTTACTCAGCTTTGCTAAGTCTCTTATCACCTGTGAAAAAGGTGATAAGAGTATATACTTTGGGAATATAAGCCAATTCTCACAGGATGGCTCACGCCTCTGCTCTGACCTGACACCACTGTAGTTCATTTGCCACCTACCCTCTCCGCAATGGCAAAGACACCAGGCAGCCCACAGGCCTGACTTTTGATCCCTTACCTTCCAGGGAACAGATCATCTTTCGTGGTAAGAGCATTAAGAAATGACGTCACCGTCTGTTATCACTCTGTCTGGTCTGCTAGGTACTCATTGCACTCGTGGTAATTTCCTGTTCTCCCATGTCTCGGTCCCCCAGTAGCTGGTGAGCAGCAACCTAGACATGAATATCTGCCCCGCTGAGGATGGAAATTCTATCACAGTGATGTTGCTACCATTTCTTTGTTGGTAGGTTAGATTCGGGGCATTACGAACCTTGTGTGGTGTGGGGGAGGATGTATGCACGCATGGAAGGAAAATAACCTGGTTCTAATTATGGAACTGCCTCTAACTCATTGTGAGATTCCATCAAGACGCTGCCCCTCTCTGGCCTCAGTTTCCCATCTGTACAATGGGTTGGTGTGACTCAATCCCTCAGCAGCTTCCACTGGGATCAACTCATTAGGGTCTGTGAGTCTGTTTCAGGGGAGGTAGCTTAACTTCTGATGCCCGTGGTATTGGTGGGGGGTGTTGATTATTGGTGTCGAATCATCCCAACCTCTAGGAGTCTGGCATATGTGTGTGGGTGGAGGGGAATAGGATCAAACCCAGGGGTCTGCTAAGGATGAATGTGACATATACCTAGGGCTAGTCACCGGGAATTCAGTACCTCTGGGAATTCTTGAAGACGTTGAGGGCAGCCTCTGCCTATGATCCTAAAGGCAAGCAGTTACCATTCAGTGAGTACCTACTGTATAATCATGTGATGCTGTCAGGAGCTTTACATTTGTATTTATGTTTTGTATACAGATAGCCGGTTTACTTGCATACTTCATGTTGGGCCTAAAACCATCATTGGTCCAAATAGCCTCTTTTGTTTTATTTTATTTTTTTATTTCAGCATATTATGGGGGTACAGATGTTTAGGTTACGTATGTTGCCCTTGCCCCCCCCCAAGTCCGAGTTTCAAATATGTCCATCCTTCGGGTGGTGCGCATTGCACTCTTTGTGCATGCAAATACCCGTCCCCTCCTCCCTCCTCCCCCCTCCCCCTCCCCTTCCCCCTGCCCAACATCCAATAGATGTTATTCTTATATTTTGTTTTATTTTTATTTTATTAATATTAATGCT